>WWET01005634.1:20239-35154 GCA_011038615.1 Limnodynastes dumerilii
GTGTGGAGAGGGATAGAAGAGTAGAGGGGTGTAATGTGTGTGGTGGGATATAAGAGTAGGGGGGTGTAATATGTGAAGAGGGAGATAAGAGTAGGGGGGATGTAATATGTTAAGAGGGAGATAAGAGTAGGGGGTTGTAATATGTGAAGAGGCAGAAAAGGGTAGGTGGGGTGTAATATGTGAAGAGGCAGATAAGAGTAGGTGGGGTGTAATATGTGAAGAGGCAGATAAGAGTAGGTGGGGTGTAATATGTGGAGAGGGAGATAAGAGTAGGTGGGGTGTAATATGTGAAGAGGGAGTTAAGAGTAGGGGGGTGTAATATGTGGAGGGAGAAAAGAGCATTAAGGGAAGTATAATTTGTTGAGGGGGATGTAACAGAGGGGGTGGATGGTGTAATGTGTGGAGAGGGATAGAAGAGTAGGGGGGTGTAATGTGTGTTGTGGGATATAAGAGTAGTGAAGAGGGAGATAAGAGTAGGGGTATAATATGTGGAGAGGGAGATAAGAACATTGGTATAATTTGTATAGAGGGATTTAACAGAGGGGGGGGTGGATGGTGTAATGTGTGGAGAGGGATGTAACAGTAGTCTAATACATTATATGGGGAAAGGAAATATTTCCAGGAGAAGTGTAATATGTAATTTGGGGAGTAGGCTGTATCTCAATGGGGGAGGTATAATAAATAATATGAGAAGAGGAAAATTAAATCTTGAGCCTAAAATTAACCTGAACTGAAACTTACATATAAATATTACGCTAATTGTTATATTTTTTTTAAAGTTAAATATTTTGGACTCAGTAAATGAATCATTTTTGCAAAGTGGTACTTCACCTGGTTCCTTAGCGGGTAAGTGGTACTCAACAAAAAAAAGGTTGAGAACCCCTGATCTAACACATGCGTAGCAATACATCGTACACCTCCTGCATACAGAAATTTGGATTTCTTTTGCACCCCTTGTTCCCATTTTTCCAAGACATGTCATGTTGTTGACGAATGTATTTATACATGCGTAGGTAATTAATTCTGACACAGTTAGGGTGTTCACAACATTTTCCCACCAATAATAATGATGTAACTTTTTTGATGTGTATTATGGGTAATAGAGTAGAAGTATCCCTCATTTCAATTTAGTATTTTCGTTCCTTGCAGGCAGGGAAAGTTCTCATCCAATAGTGTGCGTTCAGTGCCCTTGGTGTTCAGTCACCATATTTTTTAATTACATTTCATCAAAATGGCTGCCAAGGAACTGATGTTTCTGGTTTCAGCCATGGATTCTTTGGATCCATGTGAGTGCCGGACAAATGCCCAAATTCAGCAGGCATATGAAGTTGCACGAGAGAGGACCCTTTGCCACATGAATGTGGACCACAGGGTTGATCAACTCCAGAGAAGGTGGTCGGACCTCAGGAGGAGGCAGCCGGAGCTCCTTGAAGAAGTGAGGGAAGCCATCAGGAGACATGCACACACTAAGTACTTTACATTTGTCTGTACAAATTTTTTGGGGACTTGTTAAATATAAAACATTTCATTTTAAACATAAACACAAACATAGAAGCAAATGCATGTGCATGCATATGATGTACTAGGGGCTTTACAAGAGTCCAACAGCAGCCTCTAGAGATCCCTAGACTAATTTCAGGGCCATAACCTACATCTGTGCTTTGGCTTTATAGATCCCTTCCCCCAGAGCAAGGTGTAGGTCATTATTTCCTGCTCACTGTTGCTATGTGTTTGCTTGCTGATTCTGCCTTGTTCCTGTAATCTGCCTCCTTGTCTGCGTTACTGATTATTCTCTAAGGTTCCTTATCTGTATTTATGTTATTGATCTTTGTCCTTTTCTCCACTGTCTGTAACCTGTATAGCTTGCCTGACATTTGTTTTCTCATCCATGTATCATGGTAATGTCCACAAATTGGAATAACTAGTACAGGTCTACCCCTGGAGGTAAAACAGGATACAGTCAAAAATGTAACTGTATGCCCCATTTCTTAAGACTGATTCCAGATGCTTTCAGGAATTTCATAGGGCACCCCCAAACTCTACTTCTTTTGTCTAGATTTTTTCTTTTTATTTGACAAGCTTCCAAAAGACGATATCTGTGTAGGTTTTTGGGCCAAGATTTCTCATCAAAATGGAGCCAATACAGATGGTATTAGAAGAAGAGACTGGTGATGCAGATAACTGTTTGAAGAAGGACTCCGGAAAGGTAGTCAGTCCCCGGTTAGAAAATGCCAATTTCGAAAATCTCTATTTCGACCACTAAATTGCGAATTTTCGCTATTTCGAACGTTCGCAATTTCGAATTTTCGCTATTTCGAACGTTCCCTATTTCGAATGTAATAGGTTACGAAACATGCACATTTCGATTGTATTTCTATTTCGATTGTTGTATTTTCGATTATTCTCTATTGCTATTATTCTCAATTTCGAACAATTCTATTTCATAAAGCTCCCTATTCAGAATATACTTCCATTTCTACATTTCTATTTTCGAATTTTCTCTATAACTCCCTATTCAGAATATACTTTTATTTCTACATTTCTATTTTCGAATTTTCTCTATAACTCCCTATTCAGAATATACTTTTATTTCTACATTTCTATTTTCGAATTTTCTCTATAACTCCCTATTCAGAATATACTTTTATTTCTACATTTCTATTTTCGAATTTTCTCTATAACTCCCTATTCAGAATATACTTTTATTTCTACATTTCTATTTTCGAATTTTCTCTATAACTCCCTATTCAGAATATACTTTTATTTCTACATTTCTATTTTCGAATTTTCTCTATAACTCCCTATTCAGAATATACTTTTATTTCTACATTTCTATTTTCGAATTTTCTCTATAACTCCCTATTCAGAATATACTTTTATTTCTACATTTCTATTTTCGAATTTTCTCTATAACTCCCTATTCAGAATATACTTTTATTTCTACATTTCTATTTTCGAATTTTCTCTATAACTCCCTATTCAGAATATACTTTTATTTCTACATTTCTATTTTCGAATTTTCTCTATAACTCCCTATTCAGAATATACTTTTATTTCTACATTTCTATTTTCGAATTTTCTCTATAACTCCCTATTCAGAATATACTTTTATTTCTACATTTCTATTTTCGAATTTTCTCTATAACTCCCTATTCAGAATATACTTTTATTTCTACATTTCTATTTTCGAATTTTCTCTATAACTCCCTATTCAGAATATACTTTTATTTCTACATTTCTATTTTCGAATTTTCTCTATAACTCCCTATTCAGAATATACTTTTATTTCTACATTTCTATTTTCGAATTTTCTCTATAACTCCCTATTCAGAATATACTTTTATTTCTACATTTCTATTTTCGAATTTTCTCTATAACTCCCTATTCAGAATATACTTTTATTTCTACATTTCTATTTTCGAATTTTCTCTATAACTCCCTATTCAGAATATACTTTTATTTCTACATTTCTATTTTCGAATTTTCTCTATAACTCCCTATTCAGAATATACTTTTATTTCTACATTTCTATTTTCGAATTTTCTCTATAACTCCCTATTCAGAATATACTTTTATTTCTACATTTCTATTTTCGAATTTTCTCTATAACTCCCTATTCAGAATATACTTTTATTTCTACATTTCTATTTTCGAATTTTCTCTATAACTCCCTATTCAGAATATACTTTTATTTCTACATTTCTATTTTCGAATTTTCTCTATAACTCCCTATTCAGAATATACTTTTATTTCTACATTTCTATTTTCGAATTTTCTCTATAACTCCCTATTCAGAATATACTTTTATTTCTACATTTCTATTTTCGAATTTTCTCTATAACTCCCTATTCAGAATATACTTTTATTTCTACATTTCTATTTTCGAATTTTCTCTATAACTCCCTATTCAGAATATACTTTTATTTCTACATTTCTATTTTCGAATTTTCTCTATAACTCCCTATTCAGAATATACTTTTATTTCTACATTTCTATTTTCGAATTTTCTCTATAACTCCCTATTCAGAATATACTTTTATTTCTACATTTCTATTTTCGAATTTTCTCTATAACTCCCTATTCAGAATATACTTTTATTTCTACATTTCTATTTTCGAATTTTCTCTATAACTCCCTATTCAGAATATACTTTTATTTCTACATTTCTATTTTCGAATTTTCTCTATAACTCCCTATTCAGAATATACTTTTATTTCTACATTTCTATTTTCGAATTTTCTCTATAACTCCCTATTCAGAATATACTTTTATTTCTACATTTCTATTTTCGAATTTTCTCTATAACTCCCTATTCAGAATATACTTTTATTTCTACATTTCTATTTTCGAATTTTCTCTATAACTCCCTATTCAGAATATACTTTTATTTCTACATTTCTATTTTCGAATTTTCTCTATAACTCCCTATTCAGAATATACTTTTATTTCTACATTTCTATTTTCGAATTTTCTCTATAACTCCCTATTCAGAATATACTTTTATTTCTACATTTCTATTTTCGAATTTTCTCTATAACTCCCTATTCAGAATATACTTTTATTTCTACATTTCTATTTTCGAATTTTCTCTATAACTCCCTATTCAGAATATACTTTTATTTCTACATTTCTATTTTCGAATTTTCTCTATAACTCCCTATTCAGAATATACTTTTATTTCTACATTTCTATTTTCGAATTTTCTCTATAACTCCCTATTCAGAATATACTTTTATTTCTACATTTCTATTTTCGAATTTTCTCTATAACTCCCTATTCAGAATATACTTTTATTTCTACATTTCTATTTTCGAATTTTCTCTATAACTCCCTATTCAGAATATACTTTTATTTCTACATTTCTATTTTCGAATTTTCTCTATAACTCCCTATTCAGAATATACTTTTATTTCTACATTTCTATTTTCGAATTTTCTCTATAACTCCCTATTCAGAATATACTTTTATTTCTACATTTCTATTTTCGAATTTTCTCTATAACTCCCTATTCAGAATATACTTTTATTTCTACATTTCTATTTTCGAATTTTCTCTATAACTCCCTATTCAGAATATACTTTTATTTCTACATTTCTATTTTCGAATTTTCTCTATAACTCCCTATTCAGAATATACTTTTATTTCTACATTTCTATTTTCGAATTTTCTCTATAACTCCCTATTCAGAATATACTTTTATTTCTACATTTCTATTTTCGAATTTTCTCTATAACTCCCTATTCAGAATATACTTTTATTTCTACATTTCTATTTTCGAATTTTCTCTATAACTCCCTATTCAGAATATACTTTTATTTCTACATTTCTATTTTCGAATTTTCTCTATAACTCCCTATTCAGAATATACTTTTATTTCTACATTTCTATTTTCGAATTTTCTCTATAACTCCCTATTCAGAATATACTTTTATTTCTACATTTCTATTTTCGAATTTTCTCTATAACTCCCTATTCAGAATATACTTTTATTTCTACATTTCTATTTTCGAATTTTCTCTATAACTCCCTATTCAGAATATACTTTTATTTCTACATTTCTATTTTCGAATTTTCTCTATAACTCCCTATTCAGAATATACTTTTATTTCTACATTTCTATTTTCGAATTTTCTCTATAACTCCCTATTCAGAATATACTTTTATTTCTACATTTCTATTTTCGAATTTTCTCTATAACTCCCTATTCAGAATATACTTTTATTTCTACATTTCTATTTTCGAATTTTCTCTATAACTCCCTATTCAGAATATACTTTTATTTCTACATTTCTATTTTCGAATTTTCTCTATAACTCCCTATTCAGAATATACTTTTATTTCTACATTTCTATTTTCGAATTTTCTCTATAACTCCCTATTCAGAATATACTTTTATTTCTACATTTCTATTTTCGAATTTTCTCTATAACTCCCTATTCAGAATATACTTTTATTTCTACATTTCTATTTTCGAATTTTCTCTATAACTCCCTATTCAGAATATACTTTTATTTCTACATTTCTATTTTCGAATTTTCTCTATAACTCCCTATTCAGAATATACTTTTATTTCTACATTTCTATTTTCGAATTTTCTCTATAACTCCCTATTCAGAATATACTTTTATTTCTACATTTCTATTTTCGAATTTTCTCTATAACTCCCTATTCAGAATATACTTTTATTTCTACATTTCTATTTTCGAATTTTCTCTATAACTCCCTATTCAGAATATACTTTTATTTCTACATTTCTATTTTCGAATTTTCTCTATAACTCCCTATTCAGAATATACTTTTATTTCTACATTTCTATTTTCGAATTTTCTCTATAACTCCCTATTCAGAATATACTTTTATTTCTACATTTCTATTTTCGAATTTTCTCTATAACTCCCTATTCAGAATATACTTTTATTTCTACATTTCTATTTTCGAATTTTCTCTATAACTCCCTATTCAGAATATACTTTTATTTCTACATTTCTATTTTCGAATTTTCTCTATAACTCCCTATTCAGAATATACTTTTATTTCTACATTTCTATTTTCGAATTTTCTCTATAACTCCCTATTCAGAATATACTTTTATTTCTACATTTCTATTTTCGAATTTTCTCTATAACTCCCTATTCAGAATATACTTTTATTTCTACATTTCTATTTTCGAATTTTCTCTATAACTCCCTATTCAGAATATACTTTTATTTCTACATTTCTATTTTCGAATTTTCTCTATAACTCCCTATTCAGAATATACTTTTATTTCTACATTTCTATTTTCGAATTTTCTCTATAACTCCCTATTCAGAATATACTTTTATTTCTACATTTCTATTTTCGAATTTTCTCTATAACTCCCTATTCAGAATATACTTTTATTTCTACATTTCTATTTTCGAATTTTCTCTATAACTCCCTATTCAGAATATACTTTTATTTCTACATTTCTATTTTCGAATTTTCTCTATAACTCCCTATTCAGAATATACTTTTATTTCTACATTTCTATTTTCGAATTTTCTCTATAACTCCCTATTCAGAATATACTTTTATTTCTACATTTCTATTTTCGAATTTTCTCTATAACTCCCTATTCAGAATATACTTTTATTTCTACATTTCTATTTTCGAATTTTCTCTATAACTCCCTATTCAGAATATACTTTTATTTCTACATTTCTATTTTCGAATTTTCTCTATAACTCCCTATTCAGAATATACTTTTATTTCTACATTTCTATTTTCGAATTTTCTCTATAACTCCCTATTCAGAATATACTTTTATTTCTACATTTCTATTTTCGAATTTTCTCTATAACTCCCTATTCAGAATATACTTTTATTTCTACATTTCTATTTTCGAATTTTCTCTATAACTCCCTATTCAGAATATACTTTTATTTCTACATTTCTATTTTCGAATTTTCTCTATAACTCCCTATTCAGAATATACTTTTATTTCTACATTTCTATTTTCGAATTTTCTCTATAACTCCCTATTCAGAATATACTTTTATTTCTACATTTCTATTTTCGAATTTTCTCTATAACTCCCTATTCAGAATATACTTTTATTTCTACATTTCTATTTTCGAATTTTCTCTATAACTCCCTATTCAGAATATACTTTTATTTCTACATTTCTATTTTCGAATTTTCTCTATAACTCCCTATTCAGAATATACTTTTATTTCTACATTTCTATTTTCGAATTTTCTCTATAACTCCCTATTCAGAATATACTTTTATTTCTACATTTCTATTTTCGAATTTTCTCTATAACTCCCTATTCAGAATATACTTTTATTTCTACATTTCTATTTTCGAATTTTCTCTATAACTCCCTATTCAGAATATACTTTTATTTCTACATTTCTATTTTCGAATTTTCTCTATAACTCCCTATTCAGAATATACTTTTATTTCTACATTTCTATTTTCGAATTTTCTCTATAACTCCCTATTCAGAATATACTTTTATTTCTACATTTCTATTTTCGAATTTTCTCTATAACTCCCTATTCAGAATATACTTTTATTTCTACATTTCTATTTTCGAATTTTCTCTATAACTCCCTATTCAGAATATACTTTTATTTCTACATTTCTATTTTCGAATTTTCTCTATAACTCCCTATTCAGAATATACTTTTATTTCTACATTTCTATTTTCGAATTTTCTCTATAACTCCCTATTCAGAATATACTTTTATTTCTACATTTCTATTTTCGAATTTTCTCTATAACTCCCTATTCAGAATATACTTTTATTTCTACATTTCTATTTTCGAATTTTCTCTATAACTCCCTATTCAGAATATACTTTTATTTCTACATTTCTATTTTCGAATTTTCTCTATAACTCCCTATTCAGAATATACTTTTATTTCTACATTTCTATTTTCGAATTTTCTCTATAACTCCCTATTCAGAATATACTTTTATTTCTACATTTCTATTTTCGAATTTTCTCTATAACTCCCTATTCAGAATATACTTTTATTTCTACATTTCTATTTTCGAATTTTCTCTATAACTCCCTATTCAGAATATACTTTTATTTCTACATTTCTATTTTCGAATTTTCTCTATAACTCCCTATTCAGAATATACTTTTATTTCTACATTTCTATTTTCGAATTTTCTCTATAACTCCCTATTCAGAATATACTTTTATTTCTACATTTCTATTTTCGAATTTTCTCTATAACTCCCTATTCAGAATATACTTTTATTTCTACATTTCTATTTTCGAATTTTCTCTATAACTCCCTATTCAGAATATACTTTTATTTCTACATTTCTATTTTCGAATTTTCTCTATAACTCCCTATTCAGAATATACTTTTATTTCTACATTTCTATTTTCGAATTTTCTCTATAACTCCCTATTCAGAATATACTTTTATTTCTACATTTCTATTTTCGAATTTTCTCTATAACTCCCTATTCAGAATATACTTTTATTTCTACATTTCTATTTTCGAATTTTCTCTATAACTCCCTATTCAGAATATACTTTTATTTCTACATTTCTATTTTCGAATTTTCTCTATAACTCCCTATTCAGAATATACTTTTATTTCTACATTTCTATTTTCGAATTTTCTCTATAACTCCCTATTCAGAATATACTTTTATTTCTACATTTCTATTTTCGAATTTTCTCTATAACTCCCTATTCAGAATATACTTTTATTTCTACATTTCTATTTTCGAATTTTCTCTATAACTCCCTATTCAGAATATACTTTTATTTCTACATTTCTATTTTCGAATTTTCTCTATAACTCCCTATTCAGAATATACTTTTATTTCTACATTTCTATTTTCGAATTTTCTCTATAACTCCCTATTCAGAATATACTTTTATTTCTACATTTCTATTTTCGAATTTTCTCTATAACTCCCTATTCAGAATATACTTTTATTTCTACATTTCTATTTTCGAATTTTCTCTATGGTGAATGCATTTTTCGAATTTTAGCAATTCGGAGAAAATTCGCATTCGCAAAAGAAAATTCGCAATTCGAATTTTCGAAATTTGGATTTTCTAACCGGGGACCCACACCCCTCAGGAAACACAGTGTTGATTGCTGGTGCATACCTTCTAGCCACTGCCTCACAAAAGATCTGCAGATCCCAAAGAATTGGGTCCCAGGTGTTCATAGGGACTTTGCCAACGCCTGAGGTTCTCCTTTGAACTGCCTGATCATGTCCATCACCACCATATATGCTGTAGTACCAGGCTCAACTTTTTTTCCGGGGCAATAAACAGATTTGAGGCCCCACTGGAGCACTGGAGCACTGGAGACAACTTCTGTGGTCTGGGTCTATGCACAGGGCAGGACTGAAGGTTATGTACTAGCACAAAACAGACAAAGATTTCAGTTGCAATACTTCCTCTCCTCCAGAAACCACTGGCTAAAGATGATTTGGTGCTGAAGGCTGAGGGTCCATATCTCTGTCAAGGTGATTTCTTCTCATCAAGGCCTCAGGAGATTGAACCAGGATGCCTGATTGCAGAGTCTAATTGAGGATTGGTGTTCACCAGCACCACTGATAGTGGAAATGGGCTTGGCTGTGGTTCCATGGCAGGTCGCAATACAGACGACAGCTGCTGAGGTGATAGAGGCAAAGTAAATGGTAAATTTAATGAGCAAGACAGCTTCTCTAATACCTCTAATACCTTACCTCTCTGATGAAACCGCTGGTGTAAGCGGAGAAACGCGTAAGAGGTGGCTGGATCTTTTTGTCTCTACTGCTGACTGCTATTTGCATTATCTCCGACCATTGCACAACGCCACTTTCGCAGCAATTTGCACATTCACCCCACTGAGAGTTGTTTTGGTTGCCATACCTCCGACGGAAAACCGGAGAAGGAAAACCGGAGAAGGACGCAGTGCCTGAGCGGCCCACCTGACCGGGACTTCATGCTTACCATCAGGGAGCGCCAATAACCACACGTGGATCTAGCTGTCTCCAGACAAACCATACATTCAATTAATAGCAAGCGGGACGCCGCAGCTATAATCTTCCAAAGCAGTATCGATTTACATCGTTGACCGGTCTGTAAAATCTTCATATACACGTCTCTAGTTACCTGCTTGTTTTGTCTGGGACATTTTCGTTATTGTCTGCACTGTTTTTTCATCAGTGGGATTGTGTTTGCAACATAGTTGCTATTTGTGTCCATTGGACTGAGAAAGGAGACAGTATTTAAAACTCAGTTTACAGTTCTTTTTATTTCTGAGTTTATTTTGCCAGCAGTGGAGTTACATGTATTTTATCTTTTAAATGTAACCATCAATGTCCATAAATTATATCTTATGATATCAGTGCTATATTGAGATATTGATGTTTTTGCTATTTTTAAATCCATAAATAAATTTTGTAGTCTCTGGATGAGTCATAGCGCTATTTACTATCTGTATTTAGCTTCTCTAATAGCTCAGGTAGGAACAACAAAATTGTGACATTTGAGAACGCAAAAGTAAAACCTTCAGATGCAGCTCATGCAGCAAGAAAACTCACTGGAAATTTTAGCAGAGGACACCGCAGGATTTTGCTGGTCAAAGTGGGGAAAGGCAATATTAGAATGTTCTGTGGCAACTCCCATATGGTTATGGTGAGTCATTCTGTTATTAATGCCTGGAGTTTGATGCAAGGATTGCAGGAGATCTATATAAGAATTAGAGATTTATTGTAATTGGCAGAGTAACAGAACAGATACACTGTACAGAAATAACAGAAAGTTACAATACACAAATACAAGGTAACAGATTCCAGGTAAATACACAGGTGCGATATAACGGTTGTCTGGCAGGGTATACAGGCAGCAGGTAACAGATTACAGACTGAGTAAACAGGGATGAGAAAACAAATGTCAGGCAAGGTATATAGGTTACAGGCACTGGAAAAAAGGACAAAGATCAATAACATAAATACAGACCAGAACCTTAGAAAATAAGCAAGAACGCAGACAACTAGAGGCAGATTACAAGAACACGGCAGAAATCAACAAGCTAACACACAGCAACAGGGAGCAGAAAATAATGACACACACGGGAAAAGATATATAAAGCCAAAGCACAGGTGTAGGTTATGGGCCTGTAATTAGTCTACAAGAATCCAGCAGCAACCCCTAGGGGAAGGTCATGGTAATGTACAAAAATAAGAATAACTAGTCCAGGTCTGCCCTTAAAGGCAAAACAGGCTACAGTAGCACAGAAAGTAACACCTGCTACAGTATGTTAGTAGCATGTGTATGTAGTTATCTGGGATTAGTAGCAGTGGTTGGCCAGAACCTATATTGATGCTCACAGCATCGACTCTGGCTTGCGACTCTGGCTATCCCCAATTCTACTACGGCACAGCAGCTTCCTATACAGAGCCGTGGCATGCTACTAATATACTATAGAAGACAGCAGTGACTCTGTGATTGAATATAAACAGCACTCAGTGCTGAGCAATGTTTATAAACAAATAACCAATTGCAGCTGATAAATTGTTTTTAAACAACAAATCAGCAGCAGACATGCGCATTTCAGGAGCTGTTCTGTGTATGTTTATAGTGGTGATCAAACTGAATGAATCTTTATTATGTGTCTAATAAGATAAATATTTATTTACATGCAAATTTCTACCGGTTATTGCATTTTCAATGCATATTGTGGGAGGCTCCAATTTATTCAAACAATGACATGCTTACAGTTACATAGTAAATATTTTCCCAGAAGGACAATAATAACATACAAACTAATGCATAAGGTTGTACACATAATATGAATGAAGTCAATCAATGTTGGCATATACTGTATCTCCTAGCAACATCTGACCCCTTGTCAAAAGGCACCTCACCCCTAAGAGAAATTATGGCATATAGAACAATTATGTAGTAGAGGGAGCGTTGGCAAGGGGACAATGAGGTAATGTTTGTGGTGACCAAGGGCGCACCTTTAAGTATATAAATCAAATTTGTATGCAATATTTGGCTTGTAGTGCCCCCTACAAATTGAAGTAAACAAATAAAGGATATAATAAATTAGCACAATTTAAAGCAGAGCAAAATCTTAAGACAATTCTTAAGACAATTCCATGGCTTTTTGCTTTTTAAAATATTCATTCTAGTTCTTTTTTTGTGTTTATGTTTTTATAATGCATACACCTGAAAGTTAATTGAGATAGTAATAACTGCTTGAAGTCCAATTTTTTCAGAACTATTTCTAAAAGGTGCAAAAAAAAATTTCAAGTCATTTAAAGATTTCTCTGTGGAAAATAGTCAGACTGACTTTGTTTTATTCCATTGCAAACCATAATAATACAAATATGAATAACCATTGTTTAAATTAACAACTATCAAAAAGATATGGTTGCCATGAGACCCAATACCTACTGACAGTAGACTGGATCCAGACATCAGCTGCCCCTGCACTCAGAGCTTCGAGCGCAGCGGCAGTGGATATCTAAAGCCAGATCCCAGCTGTATTTGAACTCCTGTGTGGATGAAGCGAGGCCACTTACCTCATATGCAAGGGAGATAAGATAGCAGGATCATACCTTAAAATGGGGACAGTGCAGAAATCTGAAGTATGTAAGGGCTGAAACATGCTCTTCCTGTCATATTTAAATACCCCCCCACTTCCCACCTTGCATAGACATTCTTCCCTCCCAACATAATTTCTTTTGTTATTGAAGTGTGAATCTGGAGGATCCAGATCCATAATGGAAGTGCGTTATGTATGTGCATCTGTACCCATGCAAAATGCATGCATGTAGTTTTTCGCTCCTTGGGCCTGATCCAGACCTACGCCGATGCACTGTGCTTAGTAAAGCACAGAGTATCGGCAAATACTTCCCTTGACACTCCCCCTGTCCCAGCGTATTTACCCTCGCTTACGCCAGCTGAAGGCTACCCTAACTTCAGCCGGTGTAAGCGAGGGTAAATACGCTGGGACAGGAGCGTATTAACTAAAACCCCTCCCTCCCTCCCTCATTACACTCCTTCCCCCACCTACCTACACTAACCTTTGCATAGTAACGGTGAGGAACACCCCCTCAGCCATTACTACACTGCAACTACAGACGCCCGATCTTCGATCTTCAACATCTGGCCGGCGCATGCGCATATCGACATTTCAGCCGATCTTACGCTTACGCCCGGCATATTAACGCCAGGCATCGGAGGTCTGGATCAGGCCCCTTGTGAGTAAAAGTCTAGATTCAGTCCATTATTATTGCCTTTTTATTTATGCTATAGGGTGTAAAGTCTAGCACACTCCCAGAACTTGCCAGAGATCCTAATGGTGGCTATGGACTAAGTTATGTGGAATGTTTTGGCTGTTATTCTATAAACAGTTCTCAGTGAAGAATGGAAAGTATTGGAGTAACAGAGCCCAGTTATGAGGGTAAAATGAGACTCAGGTAGTGGAAATAAGGTATGAAAATTTTGCTGAGTACATGGGGTACTTGAGGAAGAAGTATGTGTGACCAAACTAGAAAAACAGTATACCCCACGATTAGGCACCTAAGGGATCACAAAATCTGCCACTGAATTGTGGTTGTTATACCTCACGCGGCTTGGTAAAGTGGTTGTGAATCCCTTACTCACAATATAGTACAAAAACTGAAAAAAACAGCGCTGTGTAGGTAGAACAATCACAAAAATTAAATAAAAAAATAAAAAAATATTAATAAATATAAAAATATGGATAAAAAAAATTGTAAAATAAATGCCTTCTTTTTTAGATAAACAATTTAATTATGAACAATAGTAAACAATGTCTGGTACCAAATCAGTAATCTACAGTTGATATTATCAATAAAATCAAGATAAAATGGACAAGAAATAAACAAGCACCGGCATAAAAAAAGCGTAATCCACCTTATGTTGGGGAAAGTATTCTTAGCTCAAGGGATGAATACGTCCTATTGCAAACAGAAACTTTCTCTATATAACTGGAGATAAAAAGTCTGATAGTAACTTAATTGCAAGGCATATAGTCCAATGATATAAACAGGGTAGAGCATTTCACTAGTCCCAAGTAATTATGGCAATTGTTCTAAGGACACAGCTGTACTTTAGTAATATATAATAGTAATCTTCAGACCACAGCAAATATGGAACAATAGGATCCTTTTAGCGACAATAACCGCACACCAGACCAAACATATATAAGCGGGCTTAAGGTTGTTCACCCACGCAGAGAGGAAAAGATCTTGATGCTTATCCTCCCAGGACTAATAGCACTTCTCTCTCCGTCTGCTCGAGTTGCAATCAGCTTATCGATGAAGAAGCTTTTCAGTGTCAGTCGGTGTAGATGCTGTTAGTCGCATATATCTCCAGGTGTATAGACATACTGCTCAATGCTTCAACAATAAACAGGGACAACACAATACAAATAAATAGTTTT
>WWET01005634.1:56821-75918 GCA_011038615.1 Limnodynastes dumerilii
TATAAAGGAACGCAAGTCAAAGACTGTAAAGGTGTGTGACAACACAAGTCTCTGATGGGTGACGAAAGTGTGTGAAAGTAAGTCTGGGGAAAAGTGAATATTAGCATGCTCTCTCTGGGGAGAGTATGTAGCAGCATAAGGTTGGGAAGTGTGAAAATATTTATGGGAACACTAATCTATAGACGGCGATGTTAGAAAGCATGAGTCTGGGAAAAGCAAAAATGTGGGGTAGCACAAATCTGGGGAGGGCGAAGGTCTTTATAAGAATACAAATCTGAGGAACCTGACAGGGCCGTCTTAATGACTGGGCAGTTTGGGCTAGTGCCCAAATGCCCAGCACACCTAGGGGCCCTTTAGCCCTGTCCAACCCTGCAGCTTTTTCAGCCTCCGCTGTAGCCCATGCAGAATTACATTTTCTGAATGTAGTTCTGTGTGGGCTGTAGCAGAGGCTGAAAATACCTTTTACAGATGGACCGGGACCAACCGCCGGCATGACCGTCCAAAGCGCAGCCCAGCATACTCTGTAACGCTGGGCTGCTTTTCCCCCTATTATCCAGCGGTCTCAGCGGCTAGCCCGCAGCCTGACGCTCATGTGAGCAAAGAAGCTATAGAGGAGAACAAGGTAAGGATTATTTTACAGGCTGGCTCTGGCTGAGTAGGAAAAGGAAGAAAGGGCAGCACATCATGGCCAGAGGGGGCAGGGGCATCATAGGGGCACAAAGTCTGGAGGAGGTGGCAGGCAGCAGGGCTGGCAGTGGCAACAGATGCTCAGAGGGGGGTAGGTCAAAGAAAAATACCTATTCCAGGAAAACTTAGTGAGGGCTAATAAATATTATCTTATTAAGAAGTGATTGTAAAGTGCTCTTATGTTATGTGGTGGTGAAAACGCAATACTTGATCAATTCCAATATATGACTTAATATCAGTCTTAAAACATTGTGGGTCCCTAATAATAATTAATACACAGTGAGGTGGTCCTCTCTTAATTAGTCTTAAAACATTGTTGGTCCCTAATAATAATTAATATACAGTGAGGTGGTCCTCTCTTAATTAGGGCCCCTACCCCCTCTGAGCATCTGCTGCCAGCCTGTCACCTCCTCCAGGCTGTGCCAGTGCCCCTATAGTTTGATGGCTCCCCCACTCTGAGCATCTGCTTCCATCCTGCTGCCTCCTCCAGGCTTTGCCAGTGCCCATATATTTTGATGGCACGGCCCCTACCGTAGTTATAATAATTAACTTAATTAAGTTGTTTAAATTAATAATGCCTACTGCACGGTTTACCAATAAATCATTGTTTATTATTGAAATGTGTGTGTGTGTGTGTGTGTGTTTAAGTTATGTAATGTTCTAAAGTTTTGGTTACATTTTTATTCCTGGGAATGGATGGGTAGGGGCCCCTGTGCATTACTTTGCCCAGGGCCTACAATTTTATTAAGACGGCCCTGGGAATGGGTGAGTATGCCGAACGTAAACAGCAATCGTAAAACTTCACCCGGCCCCTTTTCCGTACCGGCCGGCGTACATAACATAGTTGTAGCTTAGGATCTGGGCCAAAATTTTTAATTGTGTGATGGTCTGAGTCATAATCAAATTAAGCTATATGGACATCGTAACAATGGCGTTGCATCTTTTGCTGTCTTCCACTAGTGACAAGTCTTAAAAATCTTTCTTATTAAACGTCAATATTTTTAATCTGTTTGATTGCATATTGCATAACATTGTGTAATGGTCTCAGTTATAATCAAATTAAACTATATGAATATCACAACAATGGCGTTGCAGCTGGTGCCGTCTTCCATGACACAGGGGCCAGCCGACTGGCCTTGGATTCACTGGTAGATCCTAGACGATGACACCAGCTGCACCACATACTGCCATGGGAGCAGGAACTGGCACTTTGCTAACAATGTTATGCTGATTATAGCATCTGAAAAATGCAAGCGGCAGATATTTATACAATCCACCAACAGAGAGATGAAGGACAATGAAAAAAAAAGCAAATATCAAAGAAATGGAGGAGAGTATGGAGACAAATGGATGGGGTTAGAGTGACACATGGAGAGAGAAAAGGCCCATTGCATGCATTGTATATCACTAGGATACAGTTTGTATCGTATGCGCATCATTGGGTGCAGTTTATATTGTGTAGTGGTCACTAGGATGCAGTATGTATTGTATGGCAGTCATGAGGGTGCAGAGAGAGAGAGAGAGAGAGAGAGAGAGAATAACTATTGCCTGTTTTGTATTATGTTTGTTAATGAACTGGTTATTTCCTATGATCATTTGTCATTTTTTTTAAACTATATGTAATTGAATAAGTAATTTGATAAAATGAATAAAACTGAGCAGTAATCCATATTATTTCACTAGTGCCAAGTCTTAAAAATCTTTCTTATTGAACGTCAATATTTTTAATCTGTTTGATTGCATATTGCATAACATTGTGTAATGGTCTCAGTTATAATCAAATTAAACTATATGAATATCACAACAATGGCGTTGCAGCTGGTGCCGTCTTCCATGACACAGGGGCCAGCCGACTGGCCTTGGATTCACTGGTAGATCCTAGACGATGACACCAGCTGCACCACATACTGCCATGGGAGCAGGAACTGGCACTTTGCTAACAATGTTATGCTGATTATAGCATCTGAAAAATGCAAGCGGCAGATATTTATACAATCCACCAACAGAGAGATGAAGGACAATGAAAAAAAAAGCAAATATCAAAGAAATGGAGGAGAGTATGGAGACAAATGGATGGGGTTAGAGTGACACATGGAGAGAGAAAAGGCCCATTGCATGCATTGTATATCACTAGGATACAGTTTGTATCGTATGCGCATCATTGGGTGCAGTTTATATTGTGTAGTGGTCACTAGGATGCAGTATGTATTGTATGGCAGTCATGAGGGTGCAGAGAGAGAGAGAGAGAGAGAGAGAGAGAATAACTATTGCCTGTTTTGTATTATGTTTGTTAATGAACTGGTTATTTCCTATGATCATTTGTCATTTTTTTTAAACTATATGTAATTGAATAAGTAATTTGATAAAATGAATAAAACTGAGCAGTAATCCATATTATTTCACTAGTGCCAAGTCTTAAAAATCTTTCTTATTGAACGTCAATATTTTTAATCTGTTTGATTGCATATTGCATAACATTGTGTAATGGTCTCAGTTATAATCAAATTAAACTATATGAATATCACAACAATGGCGTTGCAGCTGGTGCCGTCTTCCATGACACAGGGGCCAGCCGACTGGCCTTGGATTCACTGGTAGATCCTAGACGATGACACCAGCTGCACCACATACTGCCATGGGAGCAGGAACTGGCACTTTGCTAACAATGTTATGCTGATTATAGCATCTGAAAAATGCAAGCGGCAGATATTTATACAATCCACCAACAGAGAGATGAAGGACAATGAAAAAAAAAGCAAATATCAAAGAAATGGAGGAGAGTATGGAGACAAATGGATGGGGTTAGAGTGACACATGGAGAGAGAAAAGGCCCATTGCATGCATTGTATATCACTAGGATACAGTTTGTATCGTATGCGCATCATTGGGTGCAGTTTATATTGTGTAGTGGTCACTAGGATGCAGTATGTATTGTATGGCAGTCATGAGGGTGCAGAGAGAGAGAGAGAGAGAGAGAGAGAGAATAACTATTGCCTGTTTTGTATTATGTTTGTTAATGAACTGGTTATTTCCTATGATCATTTGTCATTTTTTTTAAACTATATGTAATTGAATAAGTAATTTGATAAAATGAATAAAACTGAGCAGTAATCCATATTATTTCACTAGTGCCAAGTCTTAAAAATCTTTCTTATTGAACGTCAATATTTTTAATCTGTTTGATTGCATATTGCATAACATTGTGTAATGGTCTCAGTTATAATCAAATTAAACTATATGAATATCACAACAATGGCGTTGCAGCTGGTGCCGTCTTCCATGACACAGGGGCCAGCCGACTGGCCTTGGATTCACTGGTAGATCCTAGACGATGACACCAGCTGCACCACATACTGCCATGGGAGCAGGAACTGGCACTTTGCTAACAATGTTATGCTGATTATAGCATCTGAAAAATGCAAGCGGCAGATATTTATACAATCCACCAACAGAGAGATGAAGGACAATGAAAAAAAAAGCAAATATCAAAGAAATGGAGGAGAGTATGGAGACAAATGGATGGGGTTAGAGTGACACATGGAGAGAGAAAAGGCCCATTGCATGCATTGTATATCACTAGGATACAGTTTGTATCGTATGCGCATCATTGGGTGCAGTTTATATTGTGTAGTGGTCACTAGGATGCAGTATGTATTGTATGGCAGTCATGAGGGTGCAGAGAGAGAGAGAGAGAGAGAGAGAGAGAATAACTATTGCCTGTTTTGTATTATGTTTGTTAATGAACTGGTTATTTCCTATGATCATTTGTCATTTTTTTTAAACTATATGTAATTGAATAAGTAATTTGATAAAATGAATAAAACTGAGCAGTAATCCATATTATTTCACTAGTGCCAAGTCTTAAAAATCTTTCTTATTGAACGTCAATATTTTTAATCTGTTTGATTGCATATTGCATAACATTGTGTAATGGTCTCAGTTATAATCAAATTAAACTATATGAATATCACAACAATGGCGTTGCAGCTGGTGCCGTCTTCCATGACACAGGGGCCAGCCGACTGGCCTTGGATTCACTGGTAGATCCTAGACGATGACACCAGCTGCACCACATACTGCCATGGGAGCAGGAACTGGCACTTTGCTAACAATGTTATGCTGATTATAGCATCTGAAAAATGCAAGCGGCAGATATTTATACAATCCACCAACAGAGAGATGAAGGACAATGAAAAAAAAAGCAAATATCAAAGAAATGGAGGAGAGTATGGAGACAAATGGATGGGGTTAGAGTGACACATGGAGAGAGAAAAGGCCCATTGCATGCATTGTATATCACTAGGATACAGTTTGTATCGTATGCGCATCATTGGGTGCAGTTTATATTGTGTAGTGGTCACTAGGATGCAGTATGTATTGTATGGCAGTCATGAGGGTGCAGAGAGAGAGAGAGAGAGAGAGAGAGAGAATAACTATTGCCTGTTTTGTATTATGTTTGTTAATGAACTGGTTATTTCCTATGATCATTTGTCATTTTTTTTAAACTATATGTAATTGAATAAGTAATTTGATAAAATGAATAAAACTGAGCAGTAATCCATATTATTTCACTAGTGCCAAGTCTTAAAAATCTTTCTTATTGAACGTCAATATTTTTAATCTGTTTGATTGCATATTGCATAACATTGTGTAATGGTCTCAGTTATAATCAAATTAAACTATATGAATATCACAACAATGGCGTTGCAGCTGGTGCCGTCTTCCATGACACAGGGGCCAGCCGACTGGCCTTGGATTCACTGGTAGATCCTAGACGATGACACCAGCTGCACCACATACTGCCATGGGAGCAGGAACTGGCACTTTGCTAACAATGTTATGCTGATTATAGCATCTGAAAAATGCAAGCGGCAGATATTTATACAATCCACCAACAGAGAGATGAAGGACAATGAAAAAAAAAGCAAATATCAAAGAAATGGAGGAGAGTATGGAGACAAATGGATGGGGTTAGAGTGACACATGGAGAGAGAAAAGGCCCATTGCATGCATTGTATATCACTAGGATACAGTTTGTATCGTATGCGCATCATTGGGTGCAGTTTATATTGTGTAGTGGTCACTAGGATGCAGTATGTATTGTATGGCAGTCATGAGGGTGCAGAGAGAGAGAGAGAGAGAGAGAGAGAGAATAACTATTGCCTGTTTTGTATTATGTTTGTTAATGAACTGGTTATTTCCTATGATCATTTGTCATTTTTTTTAAACTATATGTAATTGAATAAGTAATTTGATAAAATGAATAAAACTGAGCAGTAATCCATATTATTTCACTAGTGCCAAGTCTTAAAAATCTTTCTTATTGAACGTCAATATTTTTAATCTGTTTGATTGCATATTGCATAACATTGTGTAATGGTCTCAGTTATAATCAAATTAAACTATATGAATATCACAACAATGGCGTTGCAGCTGGTGCCGTCTTCCATGACACAGGGGCCAGCCGACTGGCCTTGGATTCACTGGTAGATCCTAGACGATGACACCAGCTGCACCACATACTGCCATGGGAGCAGGAACTGGCACTTTGCTAACAATGTTATGCTGATTATAGCATCTGAAAAATGCAAGCGGCAGATATTTATACAATCCACCAACAGAGAGATGAAGGACAATGAAAAAAAAAGCAAATATCAAAGAAATGGAGGAGAGTATGGAGACAAATGGATGGGGTTAGAGTGACACATGGAGAGAGAAAAGGCCCATTGCATGCATTGTATATCACTAGGATACAGTTTGTATCGTATGCGCATCATTGGGTGCAGTTTATATTGTGTAGTGGTCACTAGGATGCAGTATGTATTGTATGGCAGTCATGAGGGTGCAGAGAGAGAGAGAGAGAGAGAGAGAGAGAATAACTATTGCCTGTTTTGTATTATGTTTGTTAATGAACTGGTTATTTCCTATGATCATTTGTCATTTTTTTTAAACTATATGTAATTGAATAAGTAATTTGATAAAATGAATAAAACTGAGCAGTAATCCATATTATTTCACTAGTGCCAAGTCTTAAAAATCTTTCTTATTGAACGTCAATATTTTTAATCTGTTTGATTGCATATTGCATAACATTGTGTAATGGTCTCAGTTATAATCAAATTAAACTATATGAATATCACAACAATGGCGTTGCAGCTGGTGCCGTCTTCCATGACACAGGGGCCAGCCGACTGGCCTTGGATTCACTGGTAGATCCTAGACGATGACACCAGCTGCACCACATACTGCCATGGGAGCAGGAACTGGCACTTTGCTAACAATGTTATGCTGATTATAGCATCTGAAAAATGCAAGCGGCAGATATTTATACAATCCACCAACAGAGAGATGAAGGACAATGAAAAAAAAAGCAAATATCAAAGAAATGGAGGAGAGTATGGAGACAAATGGATGGGGTTAGAGTGACACATGGAGAGAGAAAAGGCCCATTGCATGCATTGTATATCACTAGGATACAGTTTGTATCGTATGCGCATCATTGGGTGCAGTTTATATTGTGTAGTGGTCACTAGGATGCAGTATGTATTGTATGGCAGTCATGAGGGTGCAGAGAGAGAGAGAGAGAGAGAGAGAGAGAATAACTATTGCCTGTTTTGTATTATGTTTGTTAATGAACTGGTTATTTCCTATGATCATTTGTCATTTTTTTTAAACTATATGTAATTGAATAAGTAATTTGATAAAATGAATAAAACTGCTAACGCCAGCCTGAGCTGGCGTTAGATTTTCATGGTGAGCGGAGTTAGAAACTCCGCTTCACCACCCCTTCACCGCTGTGTAAATATGCGGTACAGGGGGAGCCCGTTCACATGAACGGGCCCGTGATGGCAGATGAAGGAGTCCTGCATCGTCATGGAAACGATAGTTTCCACTGGCGATGCAGGGTTTTTAAATATGAGAAAGGACATTTTGAAGCGATAAGGGCAGTTTTCTATTGAAAACTGCCCCTATCACTCCAAAATGAACTCTGTAAATAGAGCCCATTATGTAAGAGGTTTGACAATTATAATATCATGTTTGTTTAGGTTTTAAGATCTTTAATATGCAACACTTGAGACTTGTTTTTAAATGACATCTGTAATAGTAATCTAGGGTTATCCTTATATTTCAATTAAGCTATATGCCTTTTTTCAGAAAATCAGTCTTCATAGTGCAATTCCTCTTAAGACCAGTCATCAATGTTTGCAGATACTGTCCTTTCAAAAGAGAGAGGATGTGAAACAAAATCATGAGAGTAGTGACCCCAGAATTTCTTCTGCCTCTAACCCTTTGTAGAAATCCCCTCCTAAACACATGCTTATTTAAGACGAGTATGGTATCTGGTGTCTCCTGCAGTTGTTTGAGTCAGGTAGCGAGTGCTTGGAGTTTTGCGCAAGTCTACCACTATCTCACCAGCCAGAGGCTCACTCAGCTATCTTAATCTGTTCTCTCCCCTTTGAACGCCTATGCACTACCCATACACCTCTTATATTAACTTCACAATTAACTTACGGGGCGGTGGACCATGAGAAAATGTGGCACTGGTGAATGGCGTTTAGTCTTCTTTACTCCCTTAAGTTTGAAACTTCACTCAGTAGCCCAATCTCTTGGTGTTCTCCATGACTTTCTTTTAGGATACTGTGCCCCTAAACTATGGTATGGAATGCACTGTCTGGTTTAAATAAAATATAATGACATGTAATAAAATTGAATGACTTTTATTGAGTATACATTAAAATGAAAGGTATTTAAAATAAAGAAATATATACAAATTGCTGTAAGCAGCATGCAGTAATTAAAATATCAAAATATTATTAGAAAAAAAAGCTGTATATTAAAAATAGGGTAGACACTCATTATAAGATAACGGTTGTCCTTATAATAAATTGAGAACAAATTAGTTTGAATAAAGAATAATACAGAAACAAAGTGTAAATGCAATACAGAATATCTCAAAGAGCTTAACTGACATAAGCTGCTTTATTCATTCTGAGTGCAGTTGAAAAAATAGCTCATATTATAAGCCTGGTCTGAGGGAAATGGTTAATGATCAAGATGGAATAAATCTATGATGACCATCTCAGGCCTATTTTAGCCCAAAATATTGCCCTGGGTGTCTATATTTTTAGTCCCTTTTATTTTTATGTAAAAAGTCAATAAAAGTCATTACATTGTATAATATTAAAACCAGACAGTGCATTCAATAATTACCTGGGTTTTTTTGTTACATATCATTAACAGGTATAGGAAAAAGCACCTCCATTTTGATATCAGGGATGAGTTAAATATCATCACTATTATCACTATAATATTAAGAGTTTATACTGGTTATTTTTTAGAGATGTAATATGTAAGAAGCTATAAATAATCTGGTGGTTTTCTGTGTGGTCACTTTTTTATTGTGTGTCTTTTCTTGGGATGTAGTTGCAGGGACAATAATGGTTAGGGGATGGTTAAGGTTTGGCAGCAGGACGAGGATGGTTAATAATAGGGGAGGGTTGTTAGGGGAGGGTTAGTGTTAGGTTATGGAGAGTGGAGGTTAAGGTTAGGCTTAGGGGAGGTTAGGATTGGTTGCGGGAAGGGGTTGGTTAGGGTTAGAGATAAGAAAATTTACCTGTCGTCCGAAGATATTTTCTTCTATTTTCTTAGGGCAAAACTGACAGCAGTCAGCCCTTCATTGCGCAAAGTGATCTGTCAGAAGACAGATCACTCGAAGTTGGTGAATCACACCCCTTTTTCTTACTTCCCCTCAGCAAGTGTGTTTGTGATGTTCTAGATAGAAAAATAATTGCAGCTTGTTATCTTCTGCTTTGATTGGATGACATTTTGCTGGCAACCTCCTGGACCTCTTGTTTTTGGTCTTGTTTTTTCCTGTTAGTAATACTTACTGTCATCGCACTGTTGGATATATCACTATAAGGATTTACACTGTTTAGAATCTAGTGTAACAGGGTAAATCCTTACAGTAACATATCCAACAGTACAATGACAGTAAGAATCCCATATGCAACTGTATGTTTTTAAGAATATATTAGCCATATAATATTAAAATAAATAGCATAAAACAGAAAAAAGCTACCCAATATAAATGTTAATTTATATGTAGTTAGTACATGGCAGAAGAAACTTTAAATATTTTGATTACATTTTCTCTTGGATGAGGTAATTTGTGTTGTGTGTCGTTTGACTGTATTTTCCAACATCCAAAATCTCAGTTAAAACAGCTTAAACAAAAAGAAGTCAGATTTGTAGAAAAAAGCTTTGATTTATTTGAAGAAACTATGATATGTGAAGACCTCTCTCTCATATGATTTTGTAATTGAATTCAAAAAGAAGAGTGTGTTCAATAAAAGTATGTTGAAAATCATTTAGTCTTCGATGCTACTCAAGAAATCCATATGAAGAATATTGCAAGAGAGGAAACACATGTTGAGTACAAAATCAGAGGCTATAAAGGATACTTGCTATCTAATTATAAAAAGAAGATATTTAGATACCATGTTTGCTGCTACAAGCCATTATTAGGACTTAATGCACCTTCTGTGTGCAGCCTTACAGGCTGCTTGCTAAGACAGGCAATCTATCTTACTGGAATGCCTTCAAGACTTCATCAAAGGAAATTCTTGATGCTTTAGAAAGAAGAGTTGAAGAACTGAAGAAACATGATTAACAATTGATAGAGAGATTCTTTGGTCAGTTCTAATTACCTGTAAAAAAGGCAGAATTTAATTTGTCAGCTACTTTTAATGTTTACCAAATATAAGACACAAATTAAAAATCTGCATCCAACATCAGGCTGGATCCAGACTTACAATGGCGCTGCATTCAAAGCTCCATGTTTTGTGTTAGCACATGGAAGACCACTCTCCTTACTCCCATGGCATTCCTTCTTGGGGAACCCAACTTGAAACTTCTGATCTCTCCCCAATTAAAATGGAGGCAGATCAGAAGTCTGGATAGTGAGTGTGGCATAAAAAAAAATCCTTATTTAAATTTAAATAAGAAAGCCTCCCACTTATGACCCCAACCTGTCCTGCCTTCAGGACACGTCGGGGAAAAAACTGGCATCAATGGATCACATGGATACCAATATGATTGCATTGCTTATAGTGTACACATGTGCAGAATGGAAAAAGTGGACATCGTAAAAATGACCACTTTGTGGGAGTCTGGATCCGGTCCGTTATCCAAGCATACATCCTAAGAACACATTACCAGTCCACGGAGTGGTGACGTGCTAATCAACAGCACCCAAATCTGTCTGAGTAATTTCCATTTGGGTGGAAGAAAGCAGAACAGTCGTACTGTTCACTAGCATCCATTATGCAGCTATGAAAAAATAGTGACAAACTATGCTCACTGATTCCACAACTGATAAAAAAATATATATAGATATATTTTTAATGGTAACCAAAAATGTTTGTAGTTTATACCCATACAACTAAGTTTATTTGCAATACTATAGACATGCTTATTTTAACATATGACCCTATACTATTATGAAACAGTCAATGGGCTAAATCCAGACCTACGAAAATCATACGCCCTTGTGTGTTGTGTATTTATGCCAGCGTATCTATGAAGCACGCCCCTAGGCACTCACCTTGTTTGGCAAATTACTTTTGCCGTTTTACGCCTACCAAACCCTACCCTAACTTTTCTGAGCATAACTGCTGTCACCCGTAGTCTCCATGCATAGTTACGACGCTGAGTACGCCCATACTGTATGTTTTAAATGACTCACCCCGACACCAAAGCGTAATTACGCCCCTGGAACACCCCTTCATGCGTTGTTACGATGCTGTTTAGCTAAGGAGCCATACGCTCTGAGTTACGTTACGTAACATCTGCCACGCGCATGCGCAGTAAGTACTAATGGGCGCTTTTATGCTCATGGGAAGCGTAAAATCACGGGCGGCCGTAGGTCTGGATCTGCCCCAATTGATCCAGCCAGGCTTCTGTACTTGCTAGTACTGTTTAAAATGAAATACAAGCAACTAGAGCACTATTAAATACAAATTAACTTTTTAACTTATTTAATAAGTTTAATACTTTTTCTACAGTACTTCACTGAATCCTAACTAGTGGATAACACAATTAAAACTCCTGGTTAATAATTCAGGATTTTTATTCCATATGCAATTTTGTGTTTTTAAGAATATTATTTTATTCTAATATTTTAAGAATATTAGTCATATAATATTAAAATAAATAGCACAAAAAAATAAAAAAAAAGGTACCCAATATAAATCTCAATTTATTTGTAGTTAGTACATGTCAAAAGAAAAAAAAATATGTAAAGTTTTCATATTCTTTGCACATAAAGAATTTGACTATACAAACATAGTTATAATAAACAAACATTGATAAAAATATCTAATGATAACTTACTGATAAAATTGCACAATATGACAGTGAAGATATATATCATATCACCAGCCTCCAATTGCTGTTCATACAAATATATCCAAAAAGGAAATTGGAATGAACAGTTCATTTCAAAGTTTTGGGTAAACATCTTACTTATTTAAACTCAATCTACTTAGTTATGCCATAAATGGAGGCCTCTTTTTCAGAAATATGCTTAGTCTATTGCTAGAGTGCTGCACCCTAACAGATCTTTATTCCTCTCAAAACATTGGGCCTGATCCAGATCTAAGATCGTTTTATGTACGCAAGCGTACCTAAGTTACGCACTACTAAGTATAATGCACTCCCCCTGGCACTCCCCTAGCACGTACATTACTTAGCTGTTTTATGTGTTCCGAATCCTACCTTAACTTTTCATTGCGTATCTCTAGTTGTACTTCGTATGTAAGTGCCTAACCCAGTAAGTGCCTAACCCTACAATTTAATTGCCTCCC
Source organism: Limnodynastes dumerilii (assembly GCA_011038615.1). Classification (NCBI taxonomy): domain Eukaryota; kingdom Metazoa; phylum Chordata; class Amphibia; order Anura; family Limnodynastidae; genus Limnodynastes; species Limnodynastes dumerilii. The sequence continues at coordinate 69,373 of WWET01005634.1, forward strand.
TCCTCCCACAATGGGTATATTCGGCTTGTGTTGGGATGTCACACCCTATTATACAGAGTTATGTACAAGATACGTACGATCAGAGTTACGATGCGTAACATCTGCCGTGCATATAAGAAGTGTGTTTCCACAGCCAGATTTACGCCTGCAGCATGCGTAAATTAGCTGTTATTAATTGTTATTATGTTATTAAGTCTGGATCAGGCCTATTGTAAGTAACTTCACTTATACAAATTACATTGTGGTCCACAACATTTCTACATGTCTTTTCTTTCTAGCTGCTTTTCTGTCAGTTACACCTATTGGACTTTAAGCACACAACAGGTTTTAGCATAGCATGCATTTTTTTTTTAGCTCTGCACTTGCCCAGAAATGTATGCGTATACAAATGTATGCAATGATATGTTGTGCGCATATGGACACAGGTTATTTTATGCTCAGAAGCTTAGCTGATACGTATGCAAGTACAATACTAAGTGTATCAACTTTAAGCTGCCTTGCCCTGGAGCAGGTTGTTAAAAATACATAACAGATTGTGGGTAGTCCTTGCAAATTTTCATTTATAACACACAAATTGCATGTACATTGAAAATGCATACTTTAAACAATTAAAATACAGACAACAATATATAAGGCAAACAGATTTGCAGCTTGTTATAGAACTCACAGGGGTGTTCCAAAGTCTCTCTGCTATGTACATCACACAGTATACACTGTAACTTTGGTCACATGACACTGTACAACATTTCTATTTGGTCAGTTACTCAAAGAGTAATATTTTTGCACATATATCTACATTGTGGAAACTATTATAAGAGCAACTACAGAATAATTGAAAATACAATTGAATATATAGTCTCCTTAGATTATCTCCTTTATATCAAATTGTATTGTGGATCAGTGTCTGAATATTTATGTATGTTTTCTTGTACATTGCAGTGTATAAATCAAAAAATATAAACCATTAATGGTCATAGGCTAAGACACGCTTTTAGAACTACTGTGATGCTTCATCCAGAAGGACAGCATTACACTTACCTAGAGGATATCTCTCTAACAAGTATAGATAGCTTTCAAAAAAATCAGTCCGTAAGGCCTTGTGCAGAACAAATGACATACTGTGTCTGCAAAGATCTTCATCTGTCTTGAGCCAGCGTGACTTAAAGGCAAGGTGAGCTCCCAGATACTCCATCTTTGAGTCTTTACTGTTAAAAGAAAGGAAATAATGATCTACAGTTGTGTTTTATTGTGTCACTTTACATGATGAACAGGAAAGTATAAGCTTCTATCATTGGCTATGAATGTACTGTGAGCCCTCAGCAGGTGCCAACGGGAACTGATAGTAAATCTCAGACAGCTTCGTATGTGTAAAATGAGATGCTCCCTGAATTGGTATGGGTCTACACTGATGTAAAAAGCCCAATCTATTTTTGGACAATGTATTCTCTAGTGTTCCCTTTCTGTATGCTCTCATCTCCTCCGCAAATGTAAAAACTGATGTGACTAAACAAATTTCTTTACTATCAAATACAATATTAATATAAAATAAGTTGAGGAAAAGGAAAGGCAATAGTCATGACAATTGTATATAGAGCACAAATCTATGTTAGTATTACCGGTTTTATATGAATGTAAAAATCTCTTAAGACTTAACTGCCATAAAAACATATACCTATATTACAACATACTATATACTGTACTATATACAAATCTGAGCTGATGTTAGGAATTAGCACAAAATGGCAAATTTTCTGCACACTCACCCCACTTGTTTTGTAAGCATCTTATTGGATGTGGACACATTCTATGCGAGGGACAGATGAACTTAGCAAAATTTACCAAGCTTTGAACTTATTGAAAAACATGTCTAAGCATGGACATATCTATCTATCTATCTATCTATCTATCTATCTATCTATCTATCTATCTATCTATCTATATGACAAAAGACCAGATCCCCACAGCATCCTAGTTCCTGTATGAGTGAGGGGAGGCAACTCCCTTTGCTTTTATTGAGTTATGAGGATCCAAATCCATTTTAGTAATTTGGTGCTCAAAAAGGTGCCACTTTCCAAAAGGGATTGTTTTCTGACCATATCAATTAGAAAATGCCCCCAATGTAGTATTTCTGGACCTAATCTTAATTCATAATATAATTTCTGGTTTACATTACGTTTGTGGTTTTCTGTGGTTTATTGTCTTCTATTTATACTTTCACATTGTCAGTTCTCATTTTCACTCTGTACAGTTTGCCACTTGTCACTTGCACTTATTCACAGGTCATTTTTACTCTTTACCCTCGCACTCTCTCCTTCAACACTAACACTTTGCCACTTGCTCTCTGTCCTTCAACACTTACACTTTACCATTTGCACTCTGTCCTTCTACACTGACACTTTCAAACTTGCACTTTGTCCTTCTACACTGACACTTTGCCACTTGCACTCTGTCCTTCAACACTTGCACTTTGCCACTTGCACTCTGTCTTTCTACACTTACACTTTGGCACTTGCACTCTGTCTTTCTACACTTGCACTCTGTCCTTCTACATTTTCACTCTACACCCTTGCACTCTGTCCTTCTACACTGACACTCTGTCACTTGCTCTCTGTCCTTCAACACTTGCACTCTGTCCTTCAACCCTTACACTTTGCCACTTGTCACTTGCACTTATTTACAGGTAACTCTCACTCTTTACCCCTGCACTCTGCACCCTTGCACTCTGTCCTTCAACACTTACACTTTGCCTACTACAATCTGTCCTTCAACACTTGCACTTTGCCACTTGCACTCGGCAGCCTTGCACTCTGTCCTGCTACACGCACACTTTGGCACTTGCACTCTGTCCTTCTACACTTGCACTCTGCCCTTCTACACTTTCACTTTGCTACTTGCACTCTGTCCTTCTACACTGACACTTTGCCACTTGCATTCTGTCCTTCAATAACTGACACTTTGCCACTTGCACTCTGCACCCTTGCACTCTGTCCTTCCACAGTGACATTACACTTTGCCATTTGCACTCAGTCCTTCTACACTGACACTAGCGTTGACTTGACCTGGACCAGGAATGGACTGGACTTGACCTTGACTGGACTTGACCTTGACTGGACTTGACCTTGACTGGATCAGGACTGGACTTGACTTGCCCAGACTGGACTTGACTTGTCCTGGACTGGACCAGGAATAGACATGAACTGGAACAGGAGTAGACATGAACTGGAACAGGACTAGACATGAACTGGAACAGGACTTAAAGAATAGCAGCAGCAATTCTCAGCAGGATCTCCCAAGGAGTATACTGGAACCAGGCACCTTGAATGACCAAGTTGTTCTGCCACTGATTGATCAGTGCTCTGGTCCCAGATTGGATGATTGAATCATGTGGTTTCCTGTGCTGGAATCTGGTTGGCTGAGGTGCATCATGTGAGAAAATCCAATATGGTGGAGAATGCCAGTGTTTGGTGCCAGTATACAGAAAGGAGCTATGCTGTGGAAGATGAACAGGGGGTTGCCACTACTGCAAGTGGCACCTCCTCGAGGATACATTGCGGACACGGCAGGAGAGAGACACCGAGAGGCGGCCTCTCACAAGGTAAGTCTCATGTTTCATATCCATTAAGTAAGTGAAACTCTTCCTGCATTTTTACCCTTTTATTTTATACAAAACTGTATGCATCTTGTATGTAATTTTATCATATTTTTTTATCTAAGCATAAACATAGAAATTTAGCAACATAGAAAGTGATGGCAAATAAGAGCCACATGGCCCATATTTGAAAGGTCTAATCATATCCCCCTTCTCTCTTCTCTGCTCCAACCTATACATATTTAGTTCCTCTAGCCTTTCTTGGTATGTTTTGTGACACAGGCCATGGACCATTTTAGTTACTCTTCATTGCACAGTCTCAATTGTATTTATGTCTTTCTGGAGATATGGCCTCCAAAACTGAGCACGGTATTCTAGGTGAGGTCGTACCAATGATCTTTAAAGACTGCATGTACGCAATCTACATAACGAAACGCTACGTAGATAGCGTAAAATAGTTACTTCGCATTCGTAGTAGCTATAAACAGAAAAATAGGAATGTAAGTAAAAAATTTCAGGGTTGTGAATCCGGTCTTCCATCTGTATACTCCAGGTACAACTTTTGACCTCGGCAGAATATTATTAAGGTATGCGCATTTGTCCACTTTCAGCTTTGAAAGTTCTTTTAATACCTGCAAAGTAGTAGTAATTGCCCCTACTGTATTAATAACCTTCCCCATTTAAAAGTGGACCTTTTCCCCTCTTTCTTTCATGAATATTGAACAGAAATACTTGTTATAATAGTTTGCTATAGCCCTTTCATCCTTAACAAGAGTCCCACTCTCCGTTTTGAGCTTTATGATACTCTCGTTAGTTTTTCGCCTTTTATTTATATACCTAGAAAAGCTTTTGTCCCCTTTTTCATAGCAAGTAGGGCAGTTCTGGGGCTTTGCTGCTCTGACAACCTTTTTAGCCTCCTTCTGCTTTGCAAAATACTCCTCCCTGTCATCATTATTTTGAGTTTGTTTATAATTCCAAAAGGCCATCTTTTTGCTTTCACTATAGTTGCTGGCTCTTTTGTAAACCTTGTTGGCTTTCTTTTTCTGGGGGTTTTCCTAACCTTTCTTATACAAAGGTCTGTTTCTGTTAATAATGCATTTTTTTAATTTCTCCACTGCTCTTGTACTCCTTTCATGTGACTCCACTCTGCCAAAGAATCACTTACACATTTCCCCATTTTCTCAAAATCCACCTTCCAAAAGTCTCTCAGTCATTATACTAAACCATACTGCTTTGTCACTGGATCTTAGGTTCTCACCCACACTTACTTCTGAGAATCTGTCACCATTTGTATGTACCAAATCTAAGATGACCTTTTTGTGAGTGGGCTCTCTCACCAGTTGCTTAAAGGAAACTCCCTGTAATTAATTTAAAATGTCCCCATTTCTAGTGGAGCTTACTGAAGACTCACCCCAGTTTACATCAGGTACATTAAAATCTTCCATGATTATTACCTCCCCTTTTGATGCAATTTTATCAATGTTTTGCAATAGGACATTGGGCCGGATCCAGAACTACGTCCATTTTCCATAGACGGACGTAATTCAATTAACAATAGCTACTGTGCATGCGTAGTAGCTATTGTACGTAATCTGCATATCGTTTCGATACGTAGATTGCGTATATGCGTATCTTTTAGACTGCATATTTCGCGGACTAACCGAGAAGTTCCGTGATAAAAATACTTTTTGTAAGTATGTCCTGGAATTCAACCAAGTGTCTGTAGTTAGCAATACACTGTATAATGTACCAAAAACTCTGACACAAGTTTAGTTGTTAAAATCTGTTAACTGATAAATAGAGTTTCTATGTTATTTTTTTCCCTTTAGCAATTTAATGTATTTAAATAAAATTTCTTGGGTACTGTGGTTTCATTTTTCTGTGTAATTGCGTAGCAGGCTTGAGCAACGTATGCAGTCCATGCAATTAATCAACCGGTGCAATAGGCAATATAATAAACGGTACAATAGTAATATTTAAATAATCAATTTTAACAATTGCGTAGCAGGCTTGAGCAACATATGCAGTCCATGCAATTAATCAATTTGCAGATCAAGGCAATAGCAATCAGTCACTTTCTATTTATTAGATGGCAGGTTTTGGACAGTATGAATCAATTAGTAACTTTTAATGCAACAAAATGTATTTGTCCATCTACACAAGTGTAATTTTCAGTCACAGTAGGAGAGGAAACAACAGCTTTATAATGTTTACTTCTTTCAGCATTAAATTCACACAGTATACTTTTACCAGAGAATCTCTTTATTCAATTGAAAGTCTGACTCACTGCCCCTCAGTCACTGAAATGTTCCTTTGCCTCCAAGTAGTCTGCTGCTGACTGCCTCTCTTCTCTCTACCTCTGTTCACCTGCTTATCACCAGGGCTGATCTCTTTATCCAACTATTCTCTGCTACTTCTCTCTCCAGCTCTCTCAGTGTGCAGCTCGCCCTCCTGTCATTATCTCCTCTCCTGTCAGCAATAAATCTCCTGTTATCTACAATCCTCTGTCTCACTGCTCCTTCAGCTCCCCTCTGTATGCTTGCCTGTAAATCTCCTCTCTGCTCACTGCCTCTATGACTGTCTTTAACCCTTGATCTCTTGAAATCTCTGCTTCTCACCACTCAGAGTTTTGGTGCTCCATTCTGATCTTCTGACTATTAGGTCAGGTTTATTACTTTGAGCAGGGCCGGTGCAAGGGTGTTCGGCGCCCCCCTGCGAACTTTCATTTTGCGCCCTTCTGTTTAACAGTTTGAAATTGACACCAGTGACCATCCTAGATTATAGTAAGCGTCACCATACAACACAATTGTAACCACCAATAAAACAAAGCAAATCATAGTCACCACTATACATATTATATATATATATATAATATATATATATATATATATATATCCCCCATCATGTCTCTCTAACACCCAGTACCATCATGTGTAACCAGCACCTGTTAACCCCCA
>WWET01005634.1:76860-88871 GCA_011038615.1 Limnodynastes dumerilii
TTAAGCACCTCCGTCTCAGCTCCTCTTTCCTTGCTGCCTGTAAATCTCTTCTCCGTTCACCTCCTGTCAGATTCTCTCCCTTCTCTCTCTCTATCTCTTGCTGCCTTTAGCTCTCGACCTCCGGACCTCTGCTGCTCACTGCCTGTCAGATCTTCTCCCTTCTGTCTCTCTCCCACTGCTTTTAACTGTCGATCTCCGTCTCTCTGTCGTCTGTCAGCCTTTAGCTTAGAACAAATCTCTATCACACCTCTGCCTTCCCCTGCTCTCCTCACACCACCAACTGAACTTTTCTTTTTATTTACCCGCTTTTTTCCTTTTCTTTCCTCGCGCCCCTGAAGCTTCTAGGCTGCCTCGTGCCTGAAGCGTCTCTCAGTCAGCTGGTGGTTGCCAGGCAACCACCAATGCACCGTCTCCACTGTCCTCCCTGCGCCTGCTACACCAGCCTATTCAGGCCCCTGTTTTGGGGTATTACATACTTCCCCACTAAAATGTTGCTTGTCCTCAAGCAACTTATCCATTACTTAAATGTTATGAAATACAACTATTCACAAATAAACACATTTTCTATTAAACATTTCATTTCACAATAAGATGAGTAAAAACACATTCTCTAAAGTTTATTCTCGGTACCGTAAAGGTAAAACACCTTTGGTGCTTCTTTCAGACCTTCTAACTATTTGGTTAGGTATACTTTGAGAAATAGCAAGAGCAGAAGAGATATCAGTTTCATTCTCTGCGGACCTCACTGCTAAGGATTTCTGGGCTGCCCTATTCATCATGCACAAGGGAACCGGGCCACACATAAAGGTTAACAACTCTATAGGGTCATGAAATGGGACACTTTCGGAATATCTCCATCCTCTATTGCCAACTTGCAAAGGTGTAGGCCATACACCCGCATTACAGCCTTTCTCTTGTTTGTGCGTGGTTTCCATTCTTCTCTCAGAGAATTTGACTCCTGACGTGTTCTGAAACAGGTTTGTTCTCTCTCCTTTAGCTAACCTGCATGGCTTCTGTTCAGCTTGAGCAATTGGTTTGGATGGATAATAAGCTGCACATTTCTGAGCCGGTGGAATAACAGCCGTAGAATAGCTGGATGGTAATGGCCGGTAGGGATTGATAGCTGGATTGGGCCCGGACCTGACACTAGTCATCCTCCGCCTATACTGTTCGGCTAAATAAGCCTGTCTTTCTTCTTTACGCTGTGCTAAAGCAACATACAAGGGCTTGATAGCTACAATTCGCCCATTCATTTCCTTGATTGCCTTGCTTGCCTCCTCTGGTGATGAAAAGCAGACAAAACCAAATCCTTTGCTGCGTCCACCTTCCATCATAACCTTAGCACTGGTGATTGTACCAAAGGGTGAGAATTCTTGGCGCAGTCTCTCATCATTAATACTAACATCAAGGTTTTTAACATAGAGATTGACACCCTTATACCTAGCGATTCGGTCCTGCTTCATTTGTTCAAACTGTCGCTTGAGCTCTATTTGTCTCTCCACCTTCTTCTGGGCTCGTCCTACATAAATGGCCTTGCCATTCATATCCTTGCCATTCATTTCTTCCACAGCTTTCTGTGCATCCTCGTGTCTCTCAAAATTGACGAAACCAAATCCTTTAGATTTCCCGCTCTTGTCAGTCATCACTTTAACACTGCGGGTGGGTCCATATTTGCCAAACATTTCCTTAAGGCGTTCATCATTCACCTCTTCCCCAAAGTTTTTGATATAAATATTGGTGAACACTTTGACTCTGGCAGCAAATTTGGCTTCTCGCTGGGACCACTCTGGCGACAATGGACCTATTATTGGATTTCTTCCCGAGGGTCGGTCCCTCGCCTCGGGATCTCCTCGTTTAAAGTCTTATTTGGACAATTGCGCTCAATATGCCCACTCTGATGGCAACCCCTGCAAATAGGTCTTCCCTGTACATCATACTGATCACTAACACGCCTTCCTGATCCCTGTGATCGTTCCCATTGTGTCCAATTCCTTTCACTGCGTTCTGGATTCCATTCCTTCCCTGTTTCTCTGCTGAGCTTTTCAAATTGTTTCCCCAACTGGGTTAAATTTAAGGACAACTCTGTGAGCTTTTTCTCAATGACCCCAATCGGATCCTTCTCCGCAGGCACCTGAGTCTGCTGAATAACTATCGTCTCTGATTCCATGACCTCTGCTCCCTTAAATGGTGATGTCTCGTGATGAACCTCTTCATCCAATTGTTCCTCCGAACCTTCACTCTGACTAAATCCCAAAATCCTCAACACATCTTCCTTAAATTCTGCAAAAGTCCCATTCAAATGTTGACGCTTCCACATCCGCAGCTGTGAACGAATTGTCTCCCCACGGGCCCCTTCCGTAAACAGACTAATCAGAGTATCATCTGCCTGTTGTATTTCTCTAGCATCTAAATCCTGTACAGCTTTTATAGCCTCCTGTAAATCCACGTAAAGTCTCGCCAGGTCGTTGCTTTCTAGCATACAAACGACTCTTTAACCTCTTGTAAGGCCAATGCGAATTCTCTCAACGATTCTTGAGGTTGTTGTTTTCTAGCATACAATCGACTCCGCAATTCCGAAACAGTTCTTAAATCAAAAATATTTCCCAACTTCCTGAATATTCCCTCAACTGACTTCCTCTCTTCCTCTTCCCAAGCTTTCACTTCGCGTAAAGCAGGACCCTTCAACTGCCCAATAATGATTTCTATTTTCTGTTCCTCGTTCAGTGGATACAACTTAAACATTGATCTCATTTTATCTTTAAAATCTTTTAAAGAACTTGTACCCTGTATACCTGTCCTTCCCGCGAAAGTTGGTAACCATGGAGCCCCAAAATAATATGGCATGGTAATTGGGGATGCTATTGCCAAAGATGAATTATTTTGACTAGACGATGCTTCCATCGCCATTTGTGACCTCTGACTAGGTGTAGCAGGCAAAATCCTCTGACTTGTTGATGTGGGAGTTGGTACCTTAGACATTGTATTGCTAGAAAGATGTTACTAAACACTCGTATCAATCCTGTTCGTGACGCCACGTTTTGTCGCAGACTAATCAAGAAGTTCCGTGATACAAATACTTTTTGTAAGTATGTCCTGGAATTGAACCAAGTGTCTGTAGTTAGCAATACACTGTATAATGTACCAAAAATAAACTCTGACACAAGTTTAGTTGTTAAAATCTGTTTACTGATAAATAGAGTTTCTATGTTATTTTTTTCCCTTTAGCAATCTAACGTATTTAAATAAAATTTCTTGGGTACTGTGGTTTCATTTTTCTGTGTAACTAATCTCAATTAGTGTAATAGGCAATACAATAACCAGTACAGTAGTAATATTTAAATAATCGATTTTAACAATTGCGTAGCAGGCTTGAGCAACGTATGCAGTCCATGCAATTAATCAACCGGTGCAATAGGCAATATAATAAACGGTACAATAGTAATATTTAAATAATCATTTTAACAATTGCGTAGCAGGCTTGAGCAACATATGCAGTCCATGCAAATTAATCAACCGGTGCAATAGGCAATATAATAAACGGTACAATAGTAATATTTAAATAATCAATTTTAACAATTGCGTAGCAGGCTTGAGCAACATATGCAGTCCATGCAATTAATCAACCGGTGCAATAGGCAATATAATAAACGGTACAATAGTAATATTTAAATAATCAATTTTAACAATTGCGTAGCAGGCTTGAGCAACATATGCAGTCCATGCAATTAATCAACCGGTGCAATAGACAATATAATAAACGGTACAATAGTAATATTTAAATTCTCAATTTTAACAATTGCGTAGCAGGCTTGAGCAACATATGCAGTCCATGCAATTAATCAATCGGTACAATAGGCAATATAATAAACGGTACAATAGTAATATTTAAATAATCAATTTTAACAATTGCGTAGCAGGCTTGAGCAACATATGCAGTCCATGCAATTAATCAATCGGTACAATAGGCAATATAATAAACGGTACAATAGTAATATTTAAATAATCAATTTTAACAATTGCGTAGCAGGCTTGAGCAACATATGCAGTCCATGCAATTAATCAATCGGTACAATAGGCAATATAATAAACGGTACAATATTAATATGGGAGTAGTCCGGAGCTGGCTGAGGTGACGCAGGTGATCGGATGAGCGGCAAGTGATTGGTGATAGCAGAGAGGGACAGCGGGAGAGACAGAAGGATGGAGAAAGTTGGTGACAGCAAGTGACGGCACAAGAGAGTACCGCAGTGACAGTGAGAGACAGCGGGCAGTGTGTAAAGCAGAGTGAGACATCATCTGAATACAGCTGTGAGAAGGAGAGGCAGTGAATAAAAGTGTGAGAAAGTACCATAGAGACAGTGAGAGATAGTGGAGAGCACCGAAAGCAAGGCAAGACATCAATTGTAAGAAACAGTTGTGACCGCGTGACAGAGAGACTGAGAAGTGTGTGGAAACTGCAAGACATCACTGTGGGAGAAGGAGTGGAAGCAGTGTATACAGGAGGTGGTGAGAGAGAGCAGTGCTATTCCATTAGAGAGACAGCAGAGTCTGATTACAGCTGTGTGTAACAGTGAGTGCAGAGGAGACAGACACAATAGCTGTGCTAGGAGCTAGAGAATCACAGGATTTTATAGGAGATACTAGAAAATATAGGAAATTGTGGAGAAGATATAGAATAATAAAATAGAATTTAATAGTTCAGATTAATAGTTGGTAAGAACTCTGTTAAAATCTACATTTCATTCCAAATGTCTTATATGTGTATGAACTTCATTATACTTAATTGTCTTGAATAGTTATAAGATCATTTTATATAACGTTTGGTGATATATTATAAGTAATTCATTGTACTTGCACAGTTTTGATATAAGCAGTCCTTTTAATGAGTAGTTTATTTAAATGAAAGTTGGAAGTTATTTCTTTTTTCTTCTGTAACATAAAAGTTGGTGTAGCCAATATAATTGAGCTATAACAGTGAAACATATTGTGTTGAAGTTGTTCTAAGAATTGTATCAGCTTTAAGATTAATGTATTGCAATGTGTTGAAGTAATATTGTGTTTACTTGTAAAGTTATCTGCAAAATCCGAAATCCACAGAGCTATAGTAAACCAAAATTTTTAATTAACTAATACTGTCTCAGACTCAAGTTATTTCCACATCTGGCTTCATTGAACCACAAATCTCTGTGAATTATATAACATCTCACTCGAACCTGTCATCCAACATCTTAATAGGCGGGTTATTGTACATTCTTACAGTAGTCTGCCGCTGACTGCCTCTCTTCTCTCTACCTCTGTTCACCTGCTTATCACCAGGGCTGATCTCTTTATCCAACTATTCTCTGCTACTTCTCTCTCCAGCTCTCTCAGTGTGCAGCTCGCCCTCCTGTCATTATCTCCTCTCCTGTCAGCAATAAATCTCCTGTTATCTACGATCCTCTGTCTCACTGCTCCTTCAGCTCCCCTCTGTATGCTTGCCCATAAATCTCCTCTCTGCTCACTGCCTCTATGACTGTCTTTAACCCTTGATCTCTTGAAATCTCTGCTTCTCACCACTCAGAGTTTTTTTTTCTTTCTTCTCTGACTCTCCCAGTGCCTTTAACTCCTGATCTCAGTCTCACTGCTGCCTGTCAGCTTTGCGTCCTCCTCCCAATCTCTCTCACACAGCTGCCCTTGTTACCTCTCCTGACAGGACTCACTAACTGCCTTCTCTAACCGCGTTTTTTTTTTTAACTTTCCTCGGGCACCTGAACCTTCTAGATGTCCCACGCGCTGCTCCTACTGTTGATTCAATCAGCTGGTGGTTGCTAAGCAACAACCCACGTGCCTGCTTGCTCTTACTGCAGCAGTATACCTGACTTTATGTCAGGGTATTACACACATATATGCAATCTACAGAATCTTATTATGGATTCTGGTGGATTGCTTGTGGTGTTGGAGGCTGGTGTTGCTGCTATACTAGCTGCCACATCTATGGAGGAGGAGGAGGACAGACACCATCAGCAGCCCCTGGTTCAGAGAACGGTGCATATCCTAAGACACATACGTATGTTTCATGTGCATTTGGACCTTGACTCCCTGTCTGACCGGGAGGTTGTGCAAATGTTTAGGCTCAATCATGCAAACCTTCTGGCAATTTATGAGCAGGTGAGGAGGTATTTGGACCCACCAACAGCTAGGTCTCATGCATTGTCTGGGATGCAAAAATTATTATGTGTCCTCCACTTTCTGGCTACTGGCTCATTCCAGGCAGTGACTGGGAGAGTGGTTGGGCTTTCACAGGCCAGTTTTTCGTGTCACTTGAATCATGTGTTAAGTGCACTTAAAAAACTTGTGCCCACATATATCTGCTCCCCAGCCGAGAGTCACAATGGCGAGACCAGATGCAAGCCTTTTATGCAATCCCCAAGGATTCCCCAATGTCCTGGGTGCAATTGATTGCACTGATATTGCTCTGAGACCACCTAAACGCTGCGCTCAGGTATATGTCAATAGGCATCTCTACCATTCCCTGAATGTTCAGGTGGTCTGTGATGCTAAGCAGAAAATATTGAGTGTATTTGTTGGCTTCCCTTGTTCATGCCATGACTCCCATATTCTGAGGCGGTCATCCTTATTTGCTAAATTTGAACAGGCACTCATGCCCACAGGATGGCTGGTGAGTAAGTTATTTTCAAAATCACTTTGTGATTCCTACTTCTTACTCATATGTATTCATTTCTTAGTGCATGTTGTGTTTGTTTAACCCCTTAGGGGACTCAGGATATGGGTGTCGCTCTTGGCTGATGACACCTCTATTGAATCCACAAACTCCTGGCCAACACAGTTACAATCAGGCACATGTAGCCACCAGAGGAGTGATAGAATGTACCTTTAGACTTTTAAAAACAAGGTTCAGGTGCCTTGACAAATCTGGTGGTGTGTTGCTTTACAAGCCTTATGGGATAGATTTGTAAGTCCAAATATATATTAGTCATTAAACATATGAAATGTATTGTTTATGTGAAACCTATTGTTACCTGTAGCAACAGCTTTTAAGTTAATAAACCCTTTTACATTTTTTAAATGAAGCAAGTTACAAAGTTTTGCATTTTGCAAAAAAGACAAAAAACAAATTTATTAATTACAACAATGTAATCATGTGAAACATTACCATTATTTGGATGGTTAATTTAGAATAACTTTTTTTTAAACTACCACACAGAGTGCTGGCTATTTATGGCGACGTTGTGATTGGCAAGTTGGTGTGGTTGAATGACTTTTTCCCCTACCACCCCTTGTGCGAGTGCCATGCCTGGGCGGAGTATGCTGTGCCGAACTTCCTGGTGTTATCTGACTTGTGTCACCAGATGAGGAAGTGGAAGGTTGGTTGTGCATAGCAAAACTAGCACTTAATTGGGCAGAGATATGTAGTAATTGGTTATTTAATTCTCTGCGCATGTTGTTAGACGATTCAACTGCACTGGTGTATTGGACTATATTGACATTCATGATTTCCAATGCAGAGGCAATGCGGTTCAGGCCATGTCTTCCGACAACTGTTTGGCATCTCATTTGAGTGAGCATGCGGCGCATGGTGTGCCTATTGTTATCCGCGACAACGGACTGGTGTGTCTCCAGGCGTGCAATGCAGGCCACAATGGTTTGTAGCAGACTACTTGTACTTATCGGTGCTGCTGCTTCTTCTGGTGTTGTTTGTGCCTGTTGTCGATTTTCAATGTTTGCTGTAGGAATTTCATGCATCTGCAGAGTTACATAAGTAACACTTTCCTCTGCTGTAGGTGCTTCTGGAGTGTCAAGTGGAGCAGAGTGCTGCGTTTGAGATGGACCTACAATCACAAAGATAATGGTAAGTATTTTTAAATTTATTAATAAAACATATGTAACAGTATAATACATTTCTAAAATTTAAAAATGCAGCTTAATTACTTGAAAAAAAAAGCATTTTTTTAACCGAAAAATTAGATGTATGTTTAACAAATGTGTACTGCATTTTTTAAATATTCTCAAAATTCTTATATCCATGTACAGTATTTGATAGCATAACATTTAAGGTAACTACCTTTCTTCATTTGCAGAACTCTACAGGGAACCAAACAATTAAAAGATCAATAAGTGTGAGCAAAATATGGACAAATACCTGCTATTTCATCATCTGAAGAAAAAAAAGCTACAGGTGGAGTGTTGGTCATCTCCGGAGTGGATGGCATAGTTGTGTCACGGACTACATGGACAAATTAAATAGACTACATTAAACTAACATTTCAAAGATATGTCTAAAACAATCAACAATTAACAACCATGTGAAATAACAATTACATTATAAACTACGGACAAAAAAAGCATTAAAATAATAAATACATAAAGTTCTAAACTTTTATAATACCTTCAAGGGTTGCAGCGTTTGTATTCAAAACGTTTACACCCTCAAGTGCCTCCTCAGAGAAGATTGATTTTATCCTCTCCTCATAGGTGGAATATTTGAATTGCTTTGGTGGTCCACCACCAGTTTTCTTTGCTGCCTCTCTCTCCATAATGATTTTATCTCTCAGTTTTCTCTTGATGTCAGAGAACCTTTTTCTGCATGTATGTTCATTACGGCGATGTAAACTGACTGCATTCACTGCAGATACAATGGTTTTCCAGAGCTGGCTTTTCCGGGCATATGTGGTGGTGGCGGCAGCATTGTCACCAAGGATCTCATCAAAAACATTCATTATGCCCTCTACCAGAGCACAATTTTCTTCATAGGAAAACCTAATATTTCTGCCAGATTTATTTTTTTTAGCAGGTGGAGCAGAATGAGGGTCAGTATCTTTAGAATCAGAGTCTACAGGAAGCTGTCTGGGAACCTTCTTCTGAGACATGCTTTCAACAAAACCAAAAAATAAAATTAACATCTATAATTATATTTTTATGAAAAAAGATTGTCAATAATTGTGCCTAACAGGTAACAAAGTTCTAAATTGTAATTGGCCAAAGCATACACATAGGAGTATAAAAGTCTTTATATGTAATGAACATTGTACTTACATGATCAATTCAAAGTAAATGTACATGCAATAAGGAAATTGCTAAACATACAGGATGCTGGAGATGAATAACACATCCACATGCCACAGTGTTAAACACAAAATGGTGTCTTCTTCTTGATCCAAAGGCCCTTTTATAGATGTTATGTGGCATCATCTCGCGTGTTGAAGTCACGCGAGATTGATGAAAAACGGGTGCTTTAGGACTTAGAAAAATAAATATACAAAAAAAATTGAAGAGATATAAGTCCTGTGAGTTTGGGCATTAAAACAAGACCGATCGCTTTTGCAATCATCGATCAACATTGCTGGAAATACGAAATAGCTTTCCATAATCGACGCTTAGTAAATACGGGGATTGAAGAAATCAAAGCACTTAAAACTCGCAGCGATGATGATCGATGTTAAATCGTACTGCAAACACGACTTTAGTAAATGAGGCCCCAGGCCTCCATGTGCTGCATATGAGTTTTTGCAAGGGCACCGCCTGTGCAAAGTTTTCTTGCACAAGTGGAACCTTCTTACTAGCATTCTTCACCATAGTCCACCATATGTCTAACCATGCATTCTAGCTATCTCATCCCATAAAAAAGACATCTTCTGACAGATTGGACAACAGCTGAGTTTCCAAATTGTTTCAAGCAAAACAAAAGCATCACAACCACTGCAATGCAGAAGACCAGACATACTAGAAGATTTATTCAAATTGAACTTAAGACCGGATTCAGAGTATCGCATCCGTGTGTAATTCACACGGATGCGATGCTTTTTAAAGGGATTGTGCATGCGCAAAATGCGGAAGAAAGTCGGATTGCTGGCGGAGTTTATGGTATCCGCCAGCTTCCGATTCCAACTGCAAAGGGGGGGGTGCCAGGATATGTAAATGAGAAAAGCTCCGCGCACACCAGTCCGCTATATATACGGAAATAGCCCTACGATTCCACCAGCTCAGGGATGGCGGAATCATAGGGGCAGCGCACCAGTGCTGAAAAAAAAAGAAAAAAAAAACCCTGCTTAGTAAAAAATTAACCCCTTCCCCCGCCTGCCCCGCCGCTGCAGCCTATGTGTAAAAAAAAATCAATTAACTCCCGGCCGACAGGGCATACTGCCGGTAGTAGAACTACAGGCGCAAGCATGCCCATGAATGACAAGGTATGC
Source organism: Limnodynastes dumerilii (assembly GCA_011038615.1). Lineage (NCBI taxonomy): Eukaryota > Metazoa > Chordata > Amphibia > Anura > Limnodynastidae > Limnodynastes > Limnodynastes dumerilii. The sequence goes on from WWET01005634.1 coordinate 87,051, forward strand.
TAGAACTTGTAGAACTACTATCGGCAGCATGCCCTGTCCCAAATCCCTACACATGGCCATTTAGTTAAAAAAAATACGTACAGTGCCCGCTCCCTGAAAAAAAAAACCGCTTCACGTGCCCCCACAAAAATGACTAAAATACATTGCACAAGTGCCCTTAAATAAATAATAAACAATACCACCAGTGCCCCTCAATATAAAAAAATCAATACCACCAGTGCCCCTCAATAAAAAAAGAATAATGCCACCAGTGCCCAGCAATAAATAAAAAACAGTGATACATATTACCGCACATACATAAAATATATAGGCATATATGCCCCCTTCAAAAAATGTAATTCCTAAAAAAATTCCCATAATCTAGCCAGAAAAAAAAATAATAAAATCCTTACCTGTTCTGATGGGGGCCCAGTCTTGTAAACTTTTAATCCAGAGGGGTAGTCTTTGAAAAACAAACCCTATAGGAACGTCGCTTACTATGTCCTGCAAGCAGGACATCCCGGCGCTAATGACAGGTTGGCTGGCATTGGGGTATATATATACCCTCTGCCAGCGTGTGAAATTTGCAAAGTCTCACGATGGAAATTGGGATTTCCCACGCTACGCTGCATCGCCGCATCGCACATGCTTGTAACTCTGAATCCGGTCCTTAATCAACAATTCACACAACTAATTTAAATAGGCCCAAATCCAGTCCAGATTCAGTTCAAACTCCAGTAACAACTCCAACATGCTTCCAAAACCAGGCTTTGAAAACCAGACAGGTTACACCTTTGCAGGTTCAAAATATACCCCCTTTACATAACACACAATGAACTAATCAATTACCACAGCCCATTAATTAACACCCCTCGGTCACGGCGGCTGTGGGGTAGGTGGGGGAAGGGGTTCATTTTTTACTAAAAGTTTTTTTTTTTCTTTAATCAACTTTGTTTTTTTTTCAGCTCTGCTGAGCTGTGTCTACACTTTGCACCATCTCTTGAGTGTAAGGCTAATTAAGCAGCCAGCGGACCGCAGTAGAAACTATATTTAAATGAGAAAAGCGACTCTTTTCTCATTTAAATATTCCTCCACAGGCGCAGCCCGGTCGGATGCGGACACAGTCAGATGCTGTGCGCGCTCCCGATCTGGGCATGCGCAGTGGCCATTTTCTCTGCGCTTCCGTCTGAAAAATAGACGGAAGCGCAGCTCTGAATCAGCCCCCAGGTGGTTGTTTTTAATTAAGCTCTTGTCTCATATAAGTCACACAGCCTCAGGTGAGGTCAGGGCCATGGATGTGCCTAAACTATCATATTTTCTTATGATGGAACATCTTTCTGAATTTGGAATACTATGCAACAACAAATGACCCACAAATCAAGGTGCTAGGTACAACAGTAAATTGAGATTCTAAGTTTTTTCTAATAAATCCTCTTAAGGCATAGACTGTTTGTTCCTTATTCTTTTTTTTTCTTTATTTCTTTGAGTTCATTATTCCGTGTAGGTTCCCATAGAAAGAAGAAAGAAAGAAAGAAAGGATATAGTGTTGGTATTCTACTCACAATTAACTTTCTTTCAAAACGCATGTAGTATGGGTCTTTTTACTGTCCCTTTTTCCTCCTTTTCTCTTGATATATATGGCAAAAACAAAACACGCCCACTGCCGTAGTGTAATACTGTTGGTACTCACTTTATATCTGTAATAGGTATTGCACTTACCTTTGGTATATCTTTCAGTTAGGCTCGTAGTGTATTTCTTGGTTATTTCAAAGTAGTTATATCTATGACACACAAAAGTATATAAATATAAATATATATATACCGTATATACTCGAGTATAAG
>WWET01005635.1:16956-29598 GCA_011038615.1 Limnodynastes dumerilii
CGCTCTTACATACACTCCTTTTTTGTATAGCTGTCACCACTGTGCTACATTGAACAGCAGGAACTTTTTTTCTTATAATATTCTATAGTGGCCAATTATGTGCTCTTTGTATTGTGTATATAGGTCACTGGTGTGCTCTCTGTATTGTGGGGTATAATATTTGAGAGTGGTTACAATATTGTGTAAGGATGGTGTTTGGTATTGCTGTATTGTTTTGGGGTGTTGAAGGACATTTCTGCAACATGTGGGGCTTGTTAAAGATGGAGAGTAGGTAACATTACATCATTTTATATACTGAATGGATAGACGGACGGACACTGTTCTAATGTTGACCTGTGTCACATTGCTATAAATCCATTATAATATTTATATAAAATCTCTTGCCCTTGTGTAATTAATTGATTGCTGCCAGTTACTATGCCAGTTATGATGCATATTGATGGCATTAATATATGTAATCCCATTATATAAGAAGCAGTGCTTAGTTTCTTACAAAGAATATACTCCAAAAATTATCTCAGCACCCCTCATAAGACATCTGTCATGAACTGCGAGGAATGGTGGGACCTGTCCCGGGTTTCCAGGGAATTAACAGATGAGCAGTAGAGTAAAGTTTAATTAGTGATTTTTAATAAGGATGGTTGCACAAGACATAGTAAATGGTAGTGGAATAGAGTGAGGGAAAATGTCCAGAGAGTAGCAGATTGGTGGCCGGACTATGCCGGACTAGAGTGCAAAGTTCAGGATAGCTGGGTAGCTTGCTAACTGGATAACAGGGTGGCTGGATCAGAACTGAAGTCAGAAGCAAGCTGTACCAGGACTGGAGTGAAGACAGTGCTGAGATGCGCTGGACTGGCGTGCAGGGTTGAGCCGGACTGGTGTGAAGACAGGACCGGACTGGCGTGAAGACAGGACCGGACTGGCGTAAAGACAGGACCAGGTTTTGCCGGATTGGAGTGCTGGGTTGCGCCGGAGTGGCATTAAGACAGGACAGGAGTGAAGACAGGACCAGGTTACGCCGGAGTGGCGTGCTGGGTTGTGCCGGAGTGGCGTGAAGACAGGACCAGACTGGCGTGAAGACAGGACCAGGTTGCGCCGGATTGGCGTGCTGGGTTGCTGGATCGCAAGGCTACTGGACCGGACTGTGAGGACCACGGTAACTGGAACCAGAAAAGGACCCAGGACAGTGGAACTGGGACGGCAGGACCAGGGCTTGAGACCAGGACGGCAGGACCAGGGCTTGAGACCAGGACGGCAGGACCAGACAATGGATCAGGCAGGACTGGGCAACGGTAGACTAAACTTTATAGCAACAGAATGCTTGAGGTTGATGCTAGGCAGGCTTGACTGGGTAGCATTAGTAGGCTAAACTGTATAGCAACAGGGACTTGAACCAGATGCTAGGCAGACACAGTGACTTGAACCAGATACAAGGCAGACTTGACTTGAATGCAATAGGCAGAACTGTAAGGCAACAGTGACTTGAACCAGATACAAGGCAGACTTGACTTGAATGCAATAGACAGGAAAACTGTATAGCAACAGTGACTTGAACCAGATACAAGACAGACTTGACTGGAATGCAATAGGCAGACAGTTCAGGGTTACCAGATTGCAGGTGCAGAGATCCAGGTACTGCTGGGACCAGTGGTGCCACAATGCAAGGCAGACAGGACAGGGTTACCAGATTGCAGGAGCAGAGATCCAGGCACTGCTGGGACCAGCGGTGCCACGAGGCAAGGCAGGCAGGTCAGGATTGCAGGCGCACCGGGATCAGCAGACAGAATCAGGAAACAATATTAAGACAGCCAGACACCTAGAATGAACAAGTAGTTCCTAGAAGACCAAGTTGATCTGGGCACAGCATGGACTGTGCACAGAGTTTAAATAGTCCGTCCAGTGCACAGATTGGCTAGAGGAATCATGTGTGCACAGAGGAGCACCTGAGTGGCTGCTGGGAATCACCTGACAGGAGGCAAGATGGCAACGCCCATGCACCAGAGAGGTAATGATGCAGATGCCTAATCCCAGACACAAGCACACATGCTTTAATAGAGACTTACACAGGAACCTCTGGAGGGCTGGAGAGTGGCACATAGTGGGGAAACTGCTGCCAGACGGCTAATGGTCAGGTAAGTGCGTCACTTGCCGCCGTAGACCGTGACAACATCTTTGTTTTACAAATGCATAAAGACAAAGTTAAAGATCATATTCTTTGTACACTTTACTGATGCAATAAATAAAGTCATTCAGACAGCCTGCAGTTTAATCCTTAAATTCAACTAGACAGGTAAAATGCTTTGTAGCTGGAGATAAGCTTAAGTTGAACTCAAACTGGCCTATGTTTGCCAGAAAGCTCTCTGTGTGGGTCTTACATGTATATATCTACAATAATCACATTCATTATTTTTCCATTGGGGTGCATGCCATTTTCTCCTGAGCTACACCTCTATTTTTTAACATAATAGTGCCACAGTGCTTGGTTGAAGGGTCTGTACCATATGCTGTGTTCAGTTAATATATATCATTTATGCTCTTAAACAAAATTACAGGTGGGGCTCAGATACAGCTTTCCCATCTAAGATGCCTAATAGTAAATCATCAATCTGCTACATAATAAGTAAACAAGTTTTATTAATTTCTGAAGCCCCATTCAACTTTCCCTAGCAGGTGGACCCACCAAGAATGGCAGAATTGTCCCTGATTTTGGGAAAGGTTTAACTAGGCAACTGTACGTAAGTTATTGAGAATGGTAACATTTAATTTCTATTCATGGATGGTCATTGGAGAGACCTGAACCCTGAATATGACCCTGACCAAGGATCATTTAAAGTGTAACTATTATTAATTGTTATTGTTTGCCATTGTTGAAATCACAGACAATCCAGACTACTATATAGCTTTGATTCATTGAACATCAAAGTTAAGTAGACCCTTGAATTGTTTGAATACTAGACCTAAGAAAACAGATCATTTTTCTGCTTCCACTAAGTGACTCTCCTGCAGCAAGATACTCAAGCTTCTTCCCCAGTCCTCTTGGTCAGTTTAGTTTGTTATTCTCTCTCTTGTTGTTTTTCTTTACATCTGATCATTCACACTGTAGAGAGTAAGGCTGTCAGGCAGATCATAATATAGTACCAATTGCAGGCAGCAGGAAAGACAAATGATCTGCCTTTAAAAGATAAAATACTAAAGGCTTTAGGCCACTGACTTTTATCTGTTCAATTTGCTAGAGATAACAGTACCATAAATTATTTTGCTTGCTGAAAGTTGCCACTTAAACTATTTATCTTACATTTCTCAATTTTTCTACAGTATGGTAGAAATCAGAATTAGTCTTTTAAACAATTACTTCAAAGCAATATCATTACTGAAAAAAGTGACTGTATTTAAAATAACATTACTTATCTTGAAAAAGAAATAAAATATCTAAAGACATTATTAATCTTCTTAAAAAAAGGAATTCAATCAGGTATGAAATCATAAGTTAAGAAGCTGTAGTGATATCCATTAAATGGGAGATTTTTTTATTCAAAATTGGGCCTCTTAGAGAAGTGTGGTTTGCTGGTACAGTGGTCTATTTTTCATTTTAGTTCTTCATTTCCAGCAACCTAACCTTCCCTTCTTCAGCACTAACCCCCCATGTCTCATAGCCTAACTCTAACCCTTGATATCCCGCTGTCTAACCATAACCCTCCATGCCCTGCAGCCTTACACTAACCCTACACTCGCTGTAGCTGCAGCAGCCTGTAGCTATTGGGAAAAGAGAAATAGGTTCCCATTCATAATTACAATTTTTTTTTTCAGAGGCTTTCTAACAGTGATATTATTAATTAAAAATAATAATAATAATAATAATAATATTATTGTTTATTTATAAGGTGCCACAAAGTGTCTGCAGCGCCATACAAAATACAACAGAATACAGTACAGACATACAGGGTAGGGATGGACTGCATAGTACATAATAAAATATTATTTAAATATAAAAATACCATAAAAATACAGTGAGATGAAGCAAGCACAGACAGCAAGACAAAATGCGAGGTGTCAAGCTTGGCAGATCAGGGAGGAGGGGATAGAGCGCAGTGAGAGGTTAAGAGGGAGCCACCAGATGGGGATGGGGTAAAAAGGTAGCAGAGGAGGACAAGAGGGTACAAAGTGAGGGGGGAGTGGTGGAGGAGAAAACAACACAGGATGGAGGACCCTGCTCACGTGAGCTAACACACTAAGTGGGAGGGATGAACTTACAGAAGACATAAAGAAGGGGAAGGGAGTGGACTGCTGGTGATACAGTCTCAAGTTCAAAATAGGGCCAAATGGACCGGCAACCACATCCTCTCTCAGAGACATTAGTTAATAAACAGATAATCATGAATGCATACAACACCCATATTTTTCCCATTTAAAATGTTCTATAAATAATTAAATGTTGGTAGTTACAGTAATTCTTATTAAGTAGAAGTAGTTCATCACTAAAAGTGTTTAAATAACATTCAAATGACAATAAGATGTTCACTTTTCTTAGACAGTTCACGTCTCAAAGCTAATGATATTTCTTAATTAACCAGGATAAAATTTGCTCTTTAACAAGTTTCAAAAACTGCTCATTTGGACCAAAGTGTTACTGTAGCTCATTAGAGACATGCACATGACATTTGTTCAGCGAATCCAGTTAACAGAACACTCATCGCCCTTTTGGAACGACTTACAGTGTGTAGAAGAACTGGATGATTAACGTAGGTCATGTCAGTTCTGATTAAGCATAACACTCTTCTGTCTGTGCGATACTGATATTAGATTGTCTTCCATTCTGAAATAATTATTGAACAACGCCTGGAAACTTGTAATTTAATCATGAAAATGCTCATCACATCATCTATTGATGTAATTTAGATCCGAAACGTAATAGAGACTCTACGTAGGGAAGTATGTTAAACACGCTAAATTATCTTTTGTAAATACATTAGAAAACTAATTTTATAAATTAATTTAAGATTTTAAAAAGTAAAATATTTAAATTCATAGATCAATTTTTTCTTACATTTAAATACATAAGTAAATATTTCTTTTATATTTTGCTATGAATACATTTATGTATTTCTAGTAAATTCTGACAAACAAAAACAAAACAATTTAAAAATTAAGTTTAAAAAAAAAAACTTTCTTATTGTATCACAGCGTATTTGTTACAAAGATATTTGTCACTGATTAAATTACAGTAAATAAGCTACTGGTAGTTTTTATTTAAAAGAAACAATATTTATTATTTTCATATTTTATTGGGTTTTTTTTTCTTTACCCATTTGAAAACAATCTATTTTTATTGAAATTTCCTTTTCTAATTATCTTAATTTTTTTTTCCTTCTAGTGTTCATCAATTAACTTACCTCGGACAAACTGAAAAAAAATGTGTTGTAAATCTTGTCTATCATTGCAGCAGGGAGTTATAGGAAGTATTCAGCTACAAAATCTTTCAAGTGTGTATGTAGGCATCAGGCAGCTGATCAGGACTTCAGAACGTAAGCAAAATATTTTAAACATTGTCTGATGGCTAGAAAACTGCCAGTGTGTACCCTTTTAAGGAGTATATTAAGGTAAGGCAAGACAGGAAGAGGCAATATCCGTGTGGAGTTTGCTTCTTAAGAAGGAAACTCTGCTCAATTAGATAAGGTAGCTCTATGGCACTCGTATGTGCCATAAGGTACCTGAAAACAGAGGGGGTGTGACAAAAGTTCCGAGAAAAAGGGGGGGGGGGGGGTTAGGTCCAGACAGAAGTTTGTAGCACGTTGCTACCGGCTCCTATACTCCACATAGACAGGTTAAGCAGATCCCCACTGGCCAATTCATACATGAGCAGAGGAGGTGGATCTTCCTACTTGCACAGAAGAAAGACAAGCCATGAAGCTAAAGGCAACTGAGCTTTGCTGCTGCAGCTGGTAAGTTAAGAATGAGGTGGGTCTAGAATATGTAATATGTAGAGAGGGAAATGCAAAAAGGGGGGAAAGTTGTGCAGAGGAATGTAACGTGTGAAGAGGAATATAACAAAGGGGGGGGGAGTGTAATGTGTGGAGAGGGATATAACATATCTCCCAACCCTTTCTGAACTGTATGAGAAATCGATTGCTTTTGCCTCAAAGAGGCAAAGCAATTGATCCCTGGGGCACTGAAGATGAAGCTCTGAATGGTAAGTATAAAGCTAACCCCAATCCTTTTCCTAACCCTCCCCTTCCATGGCCCTAATCCTTACCCTCACTTTCCAGCACCTGATACTATGACTCCCCTCCACGTAGCCTGACCCTAAGTCCCCTACCCCCAGAATGATCCTAACCCTCCCTTCCCCAGAGCCTAACCCTAACCTTCTCTTGCCCAGTGCTCAACGCTAGCCCTAAAAGTTCCCATAAAGGTTAATCACCTCTCTGGTGGGGTCTGCGTTGGGCTGCGGGTGCTTCGAGTACGGCAGGCTGAGGGTTCTGCAATTGAATAGGTAAGTATGCTGATCGGCATACATACTTATTGAAATTTTTTTTTTAATGGCTGTTTTTTGATATAGAGAAAGTCGTAAATGAACTTTCGTATGTCTCTATTTTTAAAACAGCTACTACTGGACATTGACATACAACGATATAACAGAGGGGGTGTATAGAGGGGGGTGTAATGTGTATAGAGTGATGTGTGGCATACAACAGATGAGGGGTGTAATGTGTGGATAAGGATATTACAAAGGGGGAATGTGTAATGTGTGCAGATTGAAAAAACAAAGTAAGGGATGTGTAATATGTGCAGAGATATAACAGAGAAGGCGGTTTAATGTGTTGAGAGTAGAGATGAGTGCCGACCCACTTGTTTTAGATCTCTATTTTATTTTAAATTGCTAAAAAATGCTAAAATCAAGTAATTTTTATGTATTTTTGCTCCTAAAGCATTATTAATAAGAATAATATTAATTTCCAGTCATCCCTAGTCAAATTGGACCACCTAACAGCTCACAAGATTGAGGTTGGTTGGTACATGCTACCATATATTGTCTAAAATCTCACACTCAACTTTGTGACATTTGTCAGATGTATTCTCATAAATGTTTTAAAAACAATTGTATAAATAAAGAGTAACAGGAACATTTCTGGCCATTGACATACAATGATATAACAGAGGGGAGATGTGTAATGTATGCAGAGAGAAATAACAGAGTGGAGGATGTATAATGTGGAGGGGTATTACAGTGGGGGGATGTAAGGTGTGGAGAAGAATATAACAGAGGAGGGGGGTGTAATGTGTGCAGAGGGAAATAACAGGGGAAGGGGGCTGTGTAATGTGTGGAAAAGGGATATTACAGAGTGGGTGCAATATGTGTAGAGGGATATAATAGAGGTAGGATGTGTAATGTGTATAGTGGGATATAACAGAGGGAGGGTGTAATTTCTTCAGAGGTATATAACAGAGGGGGGGTTGGTGTAATGTTTTTAGAGGGATACAATGGGGAGGGGCGTATAATGTAAGAAGAGGGATATAAAGGGGAGGTGTAATGTGTGCAGAGGGATATAGCAGTGGCGTAGGTGTAATGTGTGTAGAGGGATATAACAGAGGTGGGGGGTGTAATGTGTGGAGAGGGAATATAACAGAGGGGGGGTGTGGAGAAGGATATAACAGAGTGGGGGATATGTAATGTGTTGCAAGTGATCTAGGATATAACGGGGGAGGGGGGTGATGGTACAATGGGTGGAGAGGGATATAACAAAAGGGAGGGAAAATATGTAATATGTCATGTGGGGAAAGGTATAATATTTCCCACAAGGAGATTATGTAAGGTGGGGAGAAGGATGTATCTGAAGGGGGAAGGTACAATATATAATATGGGGAGGGGGATGCAACAAGATGAAACATTGAGCCTGATCTGCATCTAAAATTGAGCTGATCTGAGCCTGATGTGCACATGTTATGCTAATGATTATATTTTGTTAAAGTAACTTGTTTTGGGTCCAATTAATGAATTATTTTTGAAAAGTGGTACTTCACCCGATTCTTTAGCAGATACATGTCAATCATCCAATAAAGGTTGAGAATCTCTGCTCTAGGATGAATGGGATGCTCTGCTCTATAGCACATAAATATAATGAATAAATGAATAAAATGTTTATTATAAATCACAACCATAAAACTATGAAAACCAAGCAATTAGTAAAACTGTCTCTAATGAATGTATCCAATAGAACGCAAGAGTTCCTTATTCCAAAGGATCATATTCCAGCAAATACTTAGTGCATCATATAATCTGGTAAACATATGTTACCAATCTTGTGTCATTGCTTAATGGTCTACTTTTTCCTTAAAGTGAATTGCACAACTTGCCACTCTGGAAGATAGTAACAAGCCGGTAGCTCACGTATGTGCTGCTGACTTGGCTGACACAGGTGAAAGATTGTAATCTGGCTGTTTACTCCTATGCTGCTTGGTGCTGGTATCAAATAGCTTTAAATGGCAATGTTAGTGTCAGTCAAAGTTCTTCTTTATTGCTTGAGCGATAAGCAAATTCAAGAGCATTTCAACTTTTTGGAAATAAAACTGTATTGTATCAACATTGTGCAAACGTGTTGGTCTTGGTTTCAATCCAAATCACCTTGCGCATTTCATGGAATACACGCTACTTCATTAGAGGTATAAGTTAAATATAGCTACAGCTGGGCCATTTAAAACAACTGGTTGTAGCATCCACAGTTTAAGTCTAATTAACCATTAATATCATTACATAATGGTGCATCCACAATAAAAGAAAAACAAATATAATTGTTTTTATTATTAAACTAAATGGAAATCTCAGAAATATAAATATCATGATTACAAAACTTACAAATCTAGTTATCCATTTATTAACAATGCTTGGATTTTTAATAAACATGTAAACAGGGGTTGATTATATCAGCAACCCTGTTTTAACTAAAATTTACCATCATTCTTAAAAGATGGCATGATCACAGTACTTTTCACTGCACCTTATGTGTTTTGTTTACCTTTGTTGATCACATGACCTTCTTTTAGTTCTCAGCAATTTTCAGAAATATTCATTCTTTGCCAGAGGCGTAACTAACGTGGGTTTTGTAGGGCTCATGCCCCAGATTCCGATGGCGCTGATGTGGGCGCAATCGGTGCCTTAGGGCATGAGTCCTACAAAACTCAGTCACTCAGGGCTTCGTCGGACTCCTTTTCCTGGACTCACAGCGGGTGCCAGCGGTGGTGCGTGAGGTGAATACAGACGCTAACGCGACCTTGGGGTCATGTCAGTGTGTGTATTCACCGCTGGCACCCGCTGTGACTCCAGGAAAAGGAGCGCGCGTAGAGAGCACGCCGCGGAGGTGAGCGAGGTGAGGCCAAGGAGTAGGTAAGTGAATTTGGCTACGATTGGGGGCTGCACTAAGGACTTAAACTATATGAGGAACTGCACTAAGGACTTAAACTATATGAGGGGCTGCACTAAGGACTTAAACTATATGAGGGGCTGCACTAAGGACTTAAACTATATGAGGGGCTGCACTAAGGACTTAAACTATATGAGGGGCTGCACTAAGGACTTAAACTATATGAGGGGCTGCACTAAGGACTTAAACTATATGAGGGGCTGCACTAAGGACTTAAACTATATGAGGGGCTGCACTAAGGACTTAAACTATATGAGGGGCTGCACTAAGGACACAAACTATATGAGCGGGCTGCACTAAGGACTTAAACTATATGAGGGGCTGCACTAAGGACTTAATAATTCTGAAACTGACGATATTTTACATAAAAAGAGGGTCCAGAAAATTTTACTGCAATTAACACTTTCTAGTGTCACAATTTATATATAACTCTGCAACTGACAGCATTTGTTGAAGTGCGCATATAGAGAAAAACGGAAACAGCGCTAAATTTATTTAAAATATAATTCCTAATGCTGGTTCTGTTGAAAGAAAGCAAAAAACGGCAACCTAGAGTAAAAAATAACACATTTATTGTACCATAAACATAACCATTAAAATAAGTGGAAAGTTAATTAGACATCCATAATTGCGCTATATAGTTGAGTGAATCACATAACATATATGGGCACGTTGAGACAATTCAGTTGTAATTGCTGAAAAGCTAGGCAGTTAATATATCACAATTTCCACGGAGCAATTTTCACTCGGCTGTATTGTAAAAAGGTTGTGTATTTTATCAGATGACAGGCAAAGAGAGGGGAGGATATTACCCGAACCTCGGGATGTTGGTCTCTGATGTCCAGTCCTCCGCTGTGAGGTAAGCAGATCTTTAGGTAGTCTTTTCGGTGGCCACCGCTGCACCAACCATTTGATCAAATCCACAGCACTTTACGTTCCCCGCTGTCACCGACCTTCAGCACTCAGCCGCAAGTGCGTACACCTTCCTCCGTTAGGTTTGCTACCCCAATTGCCTTTAGCCCGGTGGTAAAGTGACAAGTGCCCGTATAATGATAGGATAGCAAAACTTCCACAAAAAGAATTTCCACGATTGGTAAAACTCGCTTACGCATTTCGTCTGGTCCTGCAGACTATTTCAAAGCTGTGTAGCTCTCATCTAGGTTGCCGCATAAATAAAGGGGTCTCAGCTGTTGCCTAATTAATCAGTAACGCCGTTTACCTCCTACTCACAGACTTGCCAATATATTAAAAAAACATTTGATTCACTTAATACGCTCAACATATTTCAACATATAAGAAAAGGCAAGTTATGTAGATTCAAAAGTAGTGTTTACCAATTTAACATTGCACAACTCTCGGTTACCGTTTTATGCTTTATAAACAAATTTACATGAACATAATATGACATCCACAGGGAGTTCACGCAATGAAAACACTATCCTAGGTTTTTTAAGAAGGAGCATGATTCCAATAAGAGATATAAATACTAAACTGCCAACCATAATACGTATCAATCTTGGATCACAAGCATTGTTTATACCTCTGGTTACTAGTAAGTCATTAATACATATTCATTCTGTTTAAACATGATATTGATCTCGTTACAACACAAAATCAAATAAGAAGTATGAGAGAATTTTTTATATATAAAGGAATATGTACGTGAGTCTAAATTTTGAGGAGCTACATGTTGGGCAGAGTTCTTGGGGGTCAAACCGGGTGTTGTATAAGCGGTTCATCGACGACCTGTTTTTTATTTGGGACGGGGATTTAATTTCAGCACAAAATTTTGTTACAGAGTTGAATCACAATTCTTTTAATTTGAAATTCACTTTTCAGTTTCACACACAATTTATGAACTATCTGGATATCACCCTTTCCCCCCTGGGAGACAGAGTTATCTCTGTAAATTATTCAAAACCCACAGACGCAAACAATTACTTACATTTTAGGAGCTGCCATTATGAACCTTGGCGCAAACATATTCCATATGGACAGTTGGTGAGGTTACGCCGTAACTGCAGTAACATTGAAGACTTTAGGGTTCAAGCCGAACTAATGACAAGGAAATTTAGAGAGAGAGGCTATCCAGAGGAACTCTTAGTGACAGCTTTGGACAGAGCAACAAAATTAAATAGGGATGATCTTTTGACCATGAAGGAGGAAAAGACAAATAGGGAAAAACCTTTGGATGCTAACATCATGTTTGTTTCTAGATTCAATAAAAAATCTGGTCAAATTAAACGCATCATCAGGAACAATTATTATTTTTTAAGGCAAGATGATATTCTAAACCCCTTGTTGGGTTCTCATCCTAGGATTATTTTTAAGAAAAGTAAAAATCTTAAAAATATATTGGCCCCAAGCTTGGTGACATTTGGTGAAAAAGAAGAAGAGGAAATGACTAAAAACGAGTTAGTAGGTTGCTTTAAATGTAACCGAAATGTGTGCCTAACTTGCGGCCATATTGAGAATAACCTTAGAAACTTTGGACCTGATTCACACTTAAGAATCTTCTTAAATTAAGAACTTAAAGTCACTCCTGGGCAAAACCATGTTAATTGCAGGGAAAATTAATTTAATTGTTTTCTTTGCATGCAGGGATGTATCTTTGAATTGCTTACTGCACATAGATACTGACCAGCTTTACTATCACACTGTTATTTAGACTTGGGCTGGGAAATATCACCTCTCAACACTAGTACTGTTTGCAACAGATGAAATATGACTCCCCTGCAATCAACATGGTTTAGCCAAGGGGTGACTTTAAGTTCTTATTTTAAGAAGATTCTTAAGTGTGAATCAGGTCCTTTTCTTCTACATCTAATGGAAAATCTTTTCCTATCACAACTTTTATCAACTGTGAAACCGATTTCCTGATATATGGTTTGGAATGTTCCTGTGCGCTCCAATATGTGGGCGCACTATGAGGAAACTAAAAGATAGATTCCGGGAACATAAAAGGAACATCATTAAACAGGTGCAAACACATAGCGTGTCTAAACATTATTCAAGGGTACATAAGGGTGATCCCTCTTGTCTAAAAATTTGGGGAATTGAGTGGATTAGACCTACACTCAGAGGGGGGAACAGATTCAGTAGGCTTTGCCAAAGGGAGGCCTACTGGATCTTTTCCCTCCAAACTTTGGCCCCAGATGGACATAATGATATAATCGAATTCAGGGATACTGGATATTGAATGTGTTAGAACACGACCCCCCCCCTTTTT
>WWET01005635.1:62108-79354 GCA_011038615.1 Limnodynastes dumerilii
GTCTGACAGGGGAAGGCCCTACACCATCACGTCTTGGCTTGCCAAGCCAGGTCTCGTGTGATGGTCCCCAATTTGACCTTATTTTACCGCAGACTTCTGTAATCAGGAAAAAAAATAGATGTTCACACATTTCACAACTGACGGTGCTTTTAACAAAGTTTTATCATTTTATTGTATTGCTTTAACACTTTTGCATGCACTAAGACATTTTGACATTTCTTGTTGCTGCTCATGGACCATATGATATTGCTATGACTATTTGCATTTTTAAGGCACTAAAATAATGTAACATTAAGCGTTGTTTTTTGTAATAAATCATGTGAAGCAATACCGTACAATAACAGCAGTACTAATATGTAATTTAATGGCATGACAAAAACATGTTAGGTAAATAACTAAGTACAGTATACATTGCAACTACGTATGCAACATATATCATAATGCATAAAAACTCACTAGTTCTGGAATAATGGAGACTGTAAGCAATTCCTCTTAGGAATGCCATGTGGTCCACTATTCCTCGCAGTCTTATACAGGTTTGGAGAGCTGTTTCTCTTGTTTTGTGCTCTTTTCTTTCAAGTGTTCGCGGAGCGTTGGCAAGAACTTTCTGCATGTGGATTTTTGTGGTATGTTGCTCCTTGTGAAAAGAACTTATAATGTTATAAACACCTAATTTTGCTTTTGCGGCGAGTTCCCCGACGTCTTCCCAGAACATAATTTTCTTCAAAATAAGTCACCACGGCTTGAGCGCTGTCCGGCAAATGGCTTTTAAGTTCCTGGAAAGCATCAGGAATCTCTTCCGGTGGAAGAAAGGCAAGGGCTTGAAGATGTCTCATGATGAGAGCCAATTCACTGTCAAGGCCATATAGTGGGCCTAATCTTGCCGTCTGAATGCTGCGATAAATACTTTGGCCTAAGTGAAACAGACAGCATTTATTGATAGAGCCTCCAAATTCCCGCTGTGTGGCATTTATTGCGGCAATCTCAAAATCCGCCATGATGTGGCTAGATCGATGCCACACTCCTGTGAGTACTCTGCGAGGTCTGACAGGAAACGTTCATAGCACTCCTGGCTCTTGCTTGACAGTAGCCCATAAACCAAGGGCATGAAACGTCTAGTCGATGGCTCTGTGCCAACCATTGCATGGATGGTGTAGATCTTGCGAGCGAAATATAGTAGGACATGTTTTGAATGTTTCATCCATCACCCAGTAACCAGTTCATTGCCAAAAGTGCTGTCTCTCCCAAGAAATGTATCACCATCAATTTCTTTAAGATTTTCTGGCACATTGATGTCACTCAGGGATCTTGGCTGTGCTGGCATTTCGGACAGTCTCACCTTCTTTGCTGCTTGTCTTAGAGCATCCCGATTTGGCATATACATTGCACTGGTGGATGGCATTTCAGCAGTGACTTGCTGGATTATCTGCGCAGGAGTCTCAAGGGTTGTTCTGGCACGTTCCTTGATTGTGGCCCTGGCAATGGCAATATCTGTCTTTTCTGCCCTTGCTGGATGGTTGTGCTCTTTATGGGAGACAACTTCTCCACTGTCAGCAAGTTCAATTGTGGTGGCATAGGATGTACAATAGCCCGTTGTCTTTTCAACGCAGTTTCAGTAGCACCGTTCTCCACGCTGTTTGTTCTTGCTGAAGAGAAACCCATCAATATTCACCAAAAATCTTCCCTTCTGGGATGGGACCATGCGGTGAGAAGAAGCCATGTTGTAAAATCCACACCAGGTTGGAAACTACCCAGCAGTTTGTAAGAATCCACTATAATTTGCACAGTCCACGTTCCTTGACAATTGCTAAGAAGTGGTGCTACAAAATATGTCCTGACCTGCTTATATAGCGTTATAGCTAGCGCGGGCAAATTAACGGTCACAGTGTGCCTAGCTGTATAGTGATTTGCTGATGTTGACAATGTTTATTAAACAGTATTTTGAATTAACCGCCTTCGCTATTATTAGTCCTATAGCGCTGGTGTGCCAGCGCGTCTATTTTTTAAAAAAAAACGTTCATTCCACTCCAATTCATGTATTAGATCATTATTCCAGGATTTCTGATTTTCTGTGTACATCGTTGTGTTAGCGTTATTTTTTGGCGGTCAAAACATCATATTTCATTTACAGAATGTCCTAGCTATGACATATCCATGGGAGTGGGAAGAGAATTGATTAAAATGTTGCAAATTTGGTATTATAACAGTGCTGTTTTTGCCAATGCACACTGTCATTTTCCTGATCTAGCTATCCAGTATAGTTGGTGTTGGAGATTAGCACTGAGACTAGTGGATTATTATTCATTTTGTCTAAAGCTGTTTTGTGAGAACAATTCCATAGTTTTTTGTGTTGGAATTGCTATCATGGCGACTTGGTATGGCGGTCATGGCAGCGGAGAAGAAAGCCTTTCTTAAAGTGAGGAGTCACAGGCTCTTAACATCCAGGAAGAAGATTCTCCAGGTGCTGCACCTGAAGCACCTGATGCTGACTATGAAGAGGAGGATAGCGACAGTCCCAACACCACAAGCCGTTCGCAGAAGTTTTCACTGGATGAAAACAACGTCCTTGTAGCGAAGGTAATAAAATCATATTTTTCTGTATGCTATGCGGGCACTAATTTTTTACAGCGTTTCACTGTAATCATCTTGCAGCTTTTGTTTTTAGTTATACACTTGACAAAATTTTTTCATTGTTGTACTATTTCTCATAGGTGTTAATCGTGTACTTCTGGTAACGCTGTTTCTTAGCGCGCCTTATTTTCATGCCTTGTTACGTCTATTTAGCAACTTTCCTTATTGCATTCTGCTTGCATATGCACTGTCATTGCTAACTTTTTTTATAAGCTTTTGGTTTGAGTTTCATTGTTTAAAGTTGTGCTGTGTAGCCTCTGTTTGCGCGCATTAACTGCGTTAGTGTGCAACTGTAGTTTTGCCTCTGTGCAATCGCTTGCCTTGTCATTGTCACCTGTCTGATATGCTTTATGGTTGATGTGCAATTTTTATTGGTGCAATGTGCATTGTTGAATGTGGCGCTATGTCGGCCGCTATTTGCGCGCGTTAACTACTGAGCATATCTTAAAGTGTTGTGTTAGCATGCGTTAACTGCTGAGTGTGTCATACAGTGTTGTGTGCAACAGTGGTTCTGGCTCTGTGCAATCGCTTGCCTTGTCATTTTCAAAGTTTAATGCTCTGTATTTGATTTCTTCAAAACGCAGCTGTATTGGGAGATTTATCATGTGAAATGTGGATTGTATAATCATGCTTATTTTATGACAATTTCAAATGTTATGGAAACTTATTATCTTCCTTACTTAAACCTTTTGCATACTATAGAACAGGCATTTGTAACTCAAAGGCTAGCATATACCTATATTACAACGATAACCTTGACTTTACCGGCCAAATCAGTATAATGAAATATAATTAATTTCCCTATTTTTGTTACACAGGTACATGTTTTAAAAACACCTTTAAGTTTTTCCATTAAATATCCATAAAATTGTTGAATGTATGGATAATGTTCACTGTAGATTAAAATAATATCGTTAGCCATGTGTATAGCAATTATTTGTATATATATAAATTCTTTAATTAAAAATTAATTGTCTGTTACATTTACTAACTTCAGGTTCTGCAAAGCTACAGTACAATCCTTGGGAAAGGTGCTCAGCGGAGCACTGTGAAGAAAAAATCCTTCATATGGCTCAACATAGCCAAGGCAGTATCCGCAGTTGTTCCCAAAGAGCGTACCGTGGCCAACTGCAAAAAAAGATTTTGGGATTGCAGGAGCATCACGCGTAAGAGGATGGCCATGCAACTCAGCGGCAAGGAAGTCATTTTCAACCAAAATGATGAAAACCCACATAGAAAGCTTGCCGTTGGATGAGAGAACACCAGTGAAACGTTCCAAAAAAGCAGGCTCGGATGTTAGTACGAATTGGTTACCCTAAAATGTATAACAATTTTACATGGCAGAAAACTAACTTTAAATATTTTCTGTTATTTGTTGTCTTCTTAACTTAATTAATTAACAGGAATTATTACCTTCTCCATTTTAGGTCACACGTTTACTGCTCAAACACCGACAGGTGTAAACTTGGGACCATCACAATTTACAGGTAATATTTTCATTTTAGCATTATGGTTGAATTATGTCTCCTATTATTGCTGAACTCTTTATCTCTCCCTCTCTTTTTCTCTCTCTCTGGTTCGTTGACTTTGGTATATATTTATATGTTGTTATGCAAACAGGTGACCCGTCCACATCCACCGCAGAGCAACAAGTCCAAGAACCTGTTGTTCAAGCGACAGGTAATATCAATTTAAAAGATTCAGTAGATGCTGTTTGTTTTTTGCATTTTTTTTGCTGTATGCATTAAGTATTTTTGTTATATATACAGATAGGATTTTATATATCTTTTGTTATTATGATATTATTAACTGTTGTGTGTGTGTCAAAATAGATATAACAACTTAAATTACCACTAAATATATTTCTTGTTTTGTCTCGCAAAAAATATATTGTTGTGACTACGTTGTGTGATAATGACACATGCAAGCAATTTCATCATTTCACATGACTACTTTAATTGTTAATTTTAGGTCACACAGCTACTACAAACATAGCGAAAGTGATGACTGTGCCAAGAGCACGTACCCCTGGTAATTTATTTAATCCAAGACTATAGGGCTATTCATTTTTTGTATCTATGTCTCTCATTTTTGTTTTTTCTTTGTTTTATGAAGCTGCAGAACCACCAGAGTCGGCAATCATGGAGGAATCTCCATTGTCTGAACCAGGTAATTTATATAGTGTAGATATTTAAAATGAAAGTGGTAATTAACGGCTAATTTTTTTTGAACTACTGTGTTTGGCCTAATCTTGTTACGCAGATCCAAATATTCATCATCGGGCATGCCAGAATCTTTTTGGGACCTCACCCGTTCCTGAAATTACACAAGGTATTGTTTTTTATATATTGTACTGCAATTTAACAATTTCATAACTTGTATTACTTTATGGATTATTGTATTTAATTAACACCTATTTTGTGTATGTAAGGTTTATAAAAAATTGCAATATTGAATAACACAAAAATTGTTCAATTTTATATTGCAAACATTTCAGTCTCTACAGTGGAATTTCAGCCTCCCCAGCAGCCCATTCTGTCTTCTGTGGCAACACAAACGGACATTGCTGAGCCAACACTCTCGTCCACATTGGTTCAGGAGCTGTTGCAGCAGACAGTTGTACTGGGCGAGCAGTACAGTACTTTGCTAAGGCAACATGAGGTGACAAATGCAAAATATTTGAATGTTATAAGACATTTGCATATACATGCAGTGTATGAACATTATGTTATTTTGTTATATAGAACACACAAGCAACTCTACAAATGATATTGGCGACACAACAAGCAGCTGCATCTGCAAGCCTCGCCACTTCAACAAACGTTGTTGTGTTGTTTGACGAGTTGCGTCGGATGAGAGATGTTTGAGCGCTATCTTGCGCCTCCCTCTCATCCACAGTAGAGACATTGGCAAACAGGTAAGTATATTGTCAAAAGTAGTGGAATGCACTGACATTCTGTGAATGTGTGTAATTATAATCCCTGAATTTCATATTGGATACATCTGAAGCGAGGAAGAGCTTGGGGACCATCGCCATCACCATTTACCAACAGTAAAGGGGATCATCACAGGAGACCCTTCGAGGCAAAACAAGGAGTCTTGGCGTAGGCCCTTCCGTTGTCACCAACAATGTAAGTATTCAGACCTGGTGTGCGAAAGCCACTTATTGCTAACTAAAAGAATTGTGCTTTGTAATGTTGTCTTTTGTGTTGTTTCAGGTCTTTGCGTCAGTAATCGCTCAAATTGGGAACCATCACAGGAGACCCGTCCAGGCAAAACAAGGAGTTTTGGCGTAGGCCCGTCCGTTGTCACCAACAATGTAAGTATTCAGACCAGGGGCCACATTTACTAAGCTGCGGGTTTGGAAAAGTGGAGATGTTGCCCATAGCAACCAATCAGATCAGATGGCAACATCTCCACTTTTCCAGACCCGCAGCTTAGTAAATCTGGCCTCAGGGGCTCTGACCTTCCGCAAACTATTTCAGACCCTTGTGTTAGGATGTGACACTTCCCATACATTACAAAGGGTCAGAAATCGCTGCCGATGTGTTGTGTGTGTGTAATATCAGAGACGCTCGCCGGGACTTTTCTGTCGTTGGACGCACCGGAACGGCGTTCTGACACCTTTTTCATTACAGCGGGACAGTCCTGCTTTTATCAGTGCAGTACAGGTAATACTGGAGGAAGGGGCATCAAAGGTACGTAAGAGGACATGGAGGCTGTACATAAGGGGCACACATGGAGGCTGTACATAAGGGGCACACATGGAGGCTGTACATAAGGGGCACACATGGAGGCTGTACATAAGGGGCACACATGGAGGCTGTACATAAGGGGCACACATGGAGGCTGTACATAAGGGGCACACATGGAGGCTGTACATAAGGGGCACACATGGAGGCTGTACATAAGGGGCACACATGGAGGCTGTACATAAGGGGCACACATGGAGGCTGTACATAAGGGGCACACATGGAGGCTGTACATAAGGGGCACACATGGAGGCTGTACATAAGGGGCACACATGGAGGCTGTACATAAGGGGCACACATGGAGGCTGTACATAAGGGGCACACATGGAGGCTGTACATAAGGGGCACACATGGAGGCTGTACATAAGGGGCACACATGGAGGCTGTACATAAGGGGCACACATGGAGGCTGTACATAAGGGGCACACATGGAGGCTGTACATAAGGGGCACACATGGAGGCTGTACATAAGGGGCACACATGGAGGCTGTACATAAGGGGCACACATGGAGGCTGTACATAAGGGGCACACATGGAGGCTGTACATAAGGGGCACACATGGAGGCTGTACATAAGGGGCACACATGGAGGCTGTACATAAGGGGCACACATGGAGGCTGTACATAAGGGGCACACATGGAGGCTGTACATAAGGGGCACACATGGAGGCTGTACATAAGGGGCACACATGGAGGCTGTACATAAGGGGCACACATGGAGGCTGTACATAAGGGGCACACATGGAGGCTGTACATAAGGGGCACACATGGAGGCTGTACATAAGGGGCACACATGGAGGCTGTACATAAGGGGCACACATGGAGGCTGTACATAAGGGGCACACATGGAGGCTGTACATAAGGGGCACACATGGAGGCTGTACATAAGGGGCACACATGGAGGCTGTACATAAGGGGCACACATGGAGGCTGTACATAAGGGGCACACATGGAGGCTGTACATAAGGGGCACACATGGAGGCTGTACATAAGGGGCACACATGGAGGCTGTACATAAGGGGCACACATGGAGGCTGTACATAAGGGGCACACATGGAGGCTGTACATAAGGGGCACACATGGAGGCTGTACCGCGTTCTTCCTCCCTGGCTGTCGCGGCATCGCGCGGCCCCAGGGCTGCTTCCGGCGTCGCTGACGTCATCCAGCGCCCGCCGGAAGCCCAGCAGCCGAACATGGTGGCCCCCATGCAACGGAGGGGCCGTCCAGCGTTGCGGTCAGTGCCTGGAGGCACCGATCGCTTGCCTGTCACCAGGAGCGCGGTGGAGGAGCAAAGGGGATCGGAGCACAGTCGTGGTGGGTCTTTTCTGCCACCAGGATATCAGCCTGCTGAATTAACATCACAGGCTGCTGTTCATGGTGGGGGGGCCACGGGGCAGCAGTGGGACAGGGGAAGTGTGTGTGCTGCACAGCGCATGGTGTCTGCTAGTGTGCATGTCTGGCCTGAGCAGGGCAGTGGGTCTCCTGTTGCTAGTCACAGGAGCTTTCAGGTTGGCTCTCATCCAGTTGCTAATTGTGCCCAGTTCCAGGGGGATCATGTTTTGCAGGCTGGCCAAGGGGGCAGGACATTACCTGCATACATTGGGGGGGGACAGGGATCTATTCTCCCCTGATGAAAAGGACAACATGTCATCACAGAGCATTGAGCTCATCCCTGATACTCCCGCCCCTATTCCTCCAGCCCATAGCATATTCACCCAACCCTCTTCAGCCCAGGCCATCCCACCCCCCGCTCTGCCGGCGACATATCATATGCCAGCCGGGGTATTACCGCCTCAGGCTCAGGCCTCTTCTTTAGCTCAGTCTGTGTCCGGCTCTCAATGGCCCTTTCCTCCTCCCATATTTCAGGGCAATGCATGGCCGTACTTTAGCCAGCATGTGTTTTCTCCTTCACTGCCGCAGACCCAGCTTGCGGGCAATTTTTCAACCACCGGGCAAAGTTTTGCTTCCTATATGGGTTTTCCAGGGTATGGCCATTTTCAACCTCCCCCCCTATCTGGTCAGCCATCAGGTGTCCCGCCGAATCAAGAGGCGCTAGGTGTTCCTGCAGCAGCGAATAGAAAGAGGGCCTCACGGGGAGGGCTCTAGGGTGATGTCTGGTACTAACGTTTTGTCTGTCGTAGATCCTGTTTCAGACCACGGCGGGGCAGGTCCGCTTGTCGAGGCGGTCGAGGAGGAACCTGTGCCCGGGACATCTCGTGATTCTGACCTTCAGCCGCAGAGTTCCATGGCTGGAGCAGGGGACACTGCTGATGCGGGTAAGGACAATGTTTCCATTCATTCGGAGGGAGAGGAATCGAACAAGGGCAGTGTTAGTTCTAGCGTCGACTCGTCCGCGTCCCAAATCCCCCCCGCAAAAGTCATGAAATTATTAAAGAAGACACTACAGGCACAGCAAGGCAAGGTCGGGTCTGCAAAGAAAGGCAAGCAGAGTACTAAGGCCCCACCTAAGCGGACTGGCCCTCCCCCTGAGCTATATGACAACACTGCTGTCACGTGGGATGTGCACGAGTCGGTTAAAGAACGCATCAAGCGTGGCAACTATGTCGACATGTTTGAAATCACTTAAACAGGGAAGGAGGCCTTGGCGGCTGCCAGGACAAAAGGGGGTATGGGGGAGAATAACTACAAAACTTTTTCCAACTGGGTAGGGGGTTTTAGTGCTTTCGCTACCTGCTACTTGGAGACCCGTCCTAATGAATACATGGGGATCATGAGATACTTACACCTCATCCAGGACCTTTATGCTAACAGTAGAACGGGCATGTGGCGTTCATACGATGAGCGTTTCAGAAAAAACCAAGGGGGGTCTAAGAACATCGTTTTTTGGCCAGCGATTTGGGGATTTGGCTGCGCATCACGAATGCGAAAAGTAACTTGGATTCCTCTCCCTTTCGAAGGCAAGGTCAGGGGCAAGTCCAGCAATCCAGAGGGTACTCCGCAAACTCTAGTAGAGGGAGATGTTTCTCCTTCAATAGCGCTAGATGCACTAAGGGGGCAGACTGTAGGTACAAACACCTGTGTGCTAGATGTTGGGGGACTCACTCGGCAAAGGATTGCAAGCAGCCCCCTACCACTAACTCTAGAGTTGGGGGTGCCCCCAAGCCCGCTGCACAAGGCAGCAACTCCCGTTAAGTTGGAGGCCATGCAGAAATGGCTTGCCATGTATGTAAATAGTTGTGATGCATTTACGTTGCTTGAAGGTTTTAAGTTCGGTTTTAAACTTCCTATCATGGGCCCTGTGGTTAGTGGCTATCGGGGCAACCTGCAATCCGCCAGGCAGTATCCTCAGCTGGTCTTGAAAAAAGTTTTGAAGGAAGTTGCATTGGAAAGGATGTCGGGCCCTTTCTTGGAACCGCCAATCGAGGGATTGACGATCTCTCCGGTGGGGATAGTTCCAAAGAAGACCCCGGGTAAATTCCGTTTGATCCAGCACCTGTCTTATCCCGAAGGTTCATCCGTTAACGATGCTATCGACCCTGCGGCGTGTTCTGTTTCATATCAGTTATTCGAGCAGGCATTGGAGATGGTTCGCTCGTGCGGCAAGGGTGCCCTTATGGCTAAACTGGATATAGAGTCGGCTTTCCGTTTGTTGCCGCTGCACCCCGACTCTTTTGTCTACATGGGTTTCAAGCTACCCCTAGGCTACTTTGTGGATCGTTCCTTGCCCATGGGTTGTTCCATCTCCTGTGCCTTGTTCGAAAAGCTGAGTAAGTTTTTGCACTGGTGTATCGAAATTGGGGCAAGGCACAAACTTATCGGCCATTATTTGGATGATTTTTTGTTCATCGGCCCGGCCGATAGCGGGGCGTGTAAACATGCCCTGTTTTCGGCACAGTCACTATTTTGGCATTTCGGTATCCCAGTCGCGCATGACAAAACCGAGGGCCCCACAACGCGCATCTCTTACTTGGGGATCGAAATCGACACGGTGGCCGGGTCGTGTCGCCTTCCTTCCGATAAGGTCCCAAAAATTTTATTGCTCCTTGTGGACCTCCGCGGCCGGCGTCGGGCGCTCCTCCGTAAAGTTCAGTCGCTCCTGGGCCTGCTGAATTTTGCCTGTAGGGTGATTCCTATGGGCAAGATCTTCTGCAGGCGTTTGGAGAGATCAACAGCGGGTGTGAAGTCCCAGCATCAGTTTGTTCATTTCTCTAGGGACCTTCGGGATTACATGTCTATTTGGCTGGAGTTTTTGGACTCCTTCAATGGAGTGCGCATTTGGACTCCGCCGGCGGCCTCTAATGCCGATCTAGAATTGTTCACTGACGCCGCGGGGTCCAAAGGTTTTGGCGCATATTTTCAGGGGGCATGGTGTGCTGCGCCATGGCCTCCAAGTTGGTTTGAGTTAGGAATCACAGGCAATCTGTTGGTCCTGGAGTTGTAGTCAGAAAGCCACATCCCCCCGGCCATCAGACTGCTTCGCCATTTGATTTTGCTCTGTTTAAAGATTAACATTAATTTTAGAGCGCGGCACGTCCCTGGGGTAGCGAATGTAATTGCGGACGCCCTATCCCGGTTTAATTGGGTTAAGTTCAGAGAATTGGCGCCAAATGCTAACCAGGTTGGCTTGTCTTGCCCTTGTCATCTGTGGCAGGTGGTTCAGCCGGCCTAGAAGAGTTGGCAGCACGATCCCTGGCCCCCGGTACTTTGAGGGCCTATCAGAATGCGTGGGATCAGTGGGTCGGTTATAAACGCAGCAAAACCGCGCAAGGTAAGACAGACGAGGCTGTGCTCCGGGATTGGCTCTGGCGTGAGTTCCAGGCTGGTAGGTCGAAGGCTTCCATGTCCACCCTCCTCGCAGGTGTTTCTTTCTTCACCAAGCTGCATGGCAATTTTGATTTCACCCAAAATTTCTTTATCACTAGAGTTTTAAAAGGGTGGGCTCGTACTAGGGCGCCCCCTGGGGATGCGCGGCGGCCTATTGATTTGTCCATGCTAGTAAAGTTAATTCAGTTGGTCGGTAGCATTGCAAATTGATCAATTCGAGGCTAAGCTATTTCGGTTAGCATTCGCAATGGCTTTCTTCGGCGCTTTTCGTGTGTCCGAGCTGGTGGCGGCGGGGAAGCGTTCGGTAGATTCGGGCCTACTCCGACAAAATGTCATCGTTCATGAGGAGTCAATTTCCTGTAAAATTCACCGTTCTAAAACGGATCAGTTGGCAAAGGGCAGGTGGATTGTTCTACACCAGCAGTCCTCCGCGAACATATGCCCGGTTTATCTAGCGCGGCTGTACATTACAGGGGGTCATCCGGGGGGGGACAAATTGGTTGGCGCATAGCAATTCTTCCCCTTTAACTAGGTACCAATTTGCAGCGGTGTTGAAACTCTGCTTGAGGGGCCTGGGTTTGGAACCCTCCGACTATGGCACTCATTCATTTAGAATAGGTGCCACTACTTCTGCCGCCGCAGAGGGCTGTTCTGCAGATCAAATTCAGCATCTGGGGAGGTGGAAGTCTGGGGTTTTCCGCAGATATGTTCGTTTAGACAAATTGTAGGTTTGTGGTTGACGTTTTTTCTTGTGCTAACTTGTGGCAGTTTGCGTACGGGTAAGTAAGTTATATTTAGGGGAAAATTCGTAGTCAGCGCGAGATATGAAAGGGTTTTCTTCTGCATTTTTCCCCTTTAGTAAGGTTACCGCATTGGCCGTTGGAGACTTTGGGGGTTTCCAGGAGTTTTTCACCCTTTCATATGTTTCGCGCTGAATACGGGTTAGCCTGTCCTTACCCTTGTGTTTTTTCTCCCCTGTGTCTGGTGTTGTGTTAAATATTGTTATATTTTGGTATTTGTAGTAATTAGTTGCTTGGATCTTGTCATTACAGGATATGGACCCCATGGCCGATCGGCCTGGATTATGGGGCATTCCTACATTTACTGGGCTAGCCAGTTTGTGCATAGAAGTAATGAAGTGCACGCTCCCCCGGGTTGGGACTTAGATTGGTTAGGTTTTAGGGGGATGCGATGGGATGTGTTTTATTTATTATTTTCCCGCATGGTGAAGGATTTTGGACTGCCTTCCTGATTGATAATCCACTTAGGGGGGAATGATTTGGGGCACATTACCTCCTGTGCCCTAGAACTGGTGGTCAAACGTGATATGGCAGCCATCCATGCATGTCACCCTGACTTGCTCATTGTGTGGTCCAGAATAATACCCAGAAGGACTTGGAAGGGGCCCGATTCTATTAAAGGGGTGGATAGGGCCCGGAAACAGTTGAATAGGGCTATTGCCAAATTCCTCATTGCTCTAGGAGGTAAAGTTATTTCCCATCCCCTCATTGGGCATCAATCAGTTGGGCTGTACAGGGGGGATGGAGTGCACCAGTCCGATGCGGGGAACGCTTTGTTTGTGCAGGCCCTTTTTGATTTCCTAGGGGGTTGTTAGGTGGCGGGCGTAGGCACGGGGGCCTTCGCTTTGGCGATAGAGGTGGTGTGTCATCATTTTATATGCGGCGCAAAAAAAGAAAAGGGAGAAATGCCTGCTTGCAGGGGCGCACCTCTTCCTTTAATGCCGGGTTGCCCGCCCCGTGACGGGGGCTTTTGGTATGCCTCCTCCCGGATGGGAGGTGCGCACTTTGAAGAGGTGGAGCCGGGGGAACGGTTTAGGAGGTGGGGGCGCCTTAAGTTACACTTGGTTTGCTGTTGTTGATGGATCCTGACATGACACACCTTCCCTCTATGCCACCTTGTCTCACCCCCTAAATTTTATAGTCTTGAAAAACTACAATGAATAATTCATCTCCTTTATATTATTCAATAAATCTATGCCCCATTGTTTAAATCCAATAAAGTTGTCCGTGTTTTTATTGTATGAATGTTGGGTACTGTGAGGGAGGGACTCAATCATGGCTCATTTAATAAGACCGAGCATTGCATAAATGAGAGGGACAATAAATGACTGATTGGTCCCTCAAGCACAGTATCATCAACAAGGGGTTAATTATTTTCCAGAAGTTTCTGTCTAGGATTTAGTGGTAATTGGTTAATCTTAGCAAAGGGGGGCAGGGGGTTAGGTCAGGTGACTGAGTTTTGATAAGGGCTAGGTTAGGGTGTGGCTGTCTCTCTTTGATGTTTCGTTACCCTCCCTCCCTCCGCATGGTTAGGATGTATTTAACATGTGTTTTTCTTCCTCACAGACGGGGCATAGGTTGGGCGATAGAGGTGGTGTGTCATCATTTTATGTGCGGCGCAAGAAAAGAAAAGGGGGAAATGCCTGCTTGCAGGGGCGCACCTCTTCCTTTAATGCCGGGTTGCCAGCCCCGTGACGGGGGCTTTTGGTATGCCTCCTCCCGGATGGGAGGTGCGCACTTTGAAGAGGTGGAGCCGGGGGAACGGTTTGGGAGGTGGGGGCGCCTTAAGTTACACTTGGTTTGCTGTTGTTGATGGATCCTGACATGACACACCTTCCCTCTATGCCACCTTGTCTCACCCCCTAAATTTTATAGTCTTGAAAAACTACAATTAATAATTCATCTCCTTTATATTATTCAATAAATCTATGCCCCATTGTTTAAATCTAATAAAGTTGTCCGTGTTTTTATTGTATGAATGTTGGGTACTGTGAGGGAGGGACTCAATCATGGCTCATTTATTAAAGGATGAATACAAGCTACCTTGAATAGGACATACAAACAATGAATAACAAGTATGAGTATAAGAAATAAAGCTGTGCTTTATGTATTCCTCTCTGACAGGCTGTTACACAGAGACATAAAAATTTTATTTAACTGTAATATATACAATTGAACCTCTTTGTTAACACTTACATATAAATAAAATACTTCTTCATTGTACTATATAAAAAAAGGGCACAATAGAAAAAAAGGTATAGTGGACAGTGAAATAGTACATATGACAAGTAAAAAGAGACATTTGCAAATTGTTGTTGAAGTTTCAAGAAAATAGAATGGCAATGATTAGTGGCAATGGTTGAACTAATGCAAGTGAATATTTAGTAGTGACAATAAAGAGTGTGGATGAAAAAAATTTGTCAAAAAAAAAGAAAACCAATACCAGTGACAATATAAATTGTTGTACTACTACCACTGAATATTAAGGAGTGACAATAAAAATGGTCATGTCACAAAATGACTCAAAAAAATCTAACAATAAAAATTGTTGTGTCAAAATTCAATGTGAGTAAAAATTTGAAAATAAAAATTGTATTTGGGCATGTTTGTGTCCCTGAAGATGTGGAACAAGACAGCTAAATCTGTCCCAGAGGCAACAATAAAACTCACTATTGCACTTAGATTAATAAATGTAATTGATTGATAAATGCATTAATGGTATTGCTAAATACTTTTACATTAAGAAAGTGAGCATGTAAAGTCTATAACTTTTAATAATAAAGAATAAATGAACGTAATAATTGTGTTTTTGTGACTATAAAAAAATAGAAATGTTGGACAATTACACTTCTCTTATAAGGGAGTGCACAGTTACTATAGATACATAAAGGAAAACAATATACATGATACTGATAGTTTTAATTGTCAAAATTTACAGAATAAATGGATTTTAAGGCGATCCTTTGTGACTTTTAGGTGCCGGTATTATCATGGCGGCGTTATTATTTTTGCGTCGGAATCCATAACAGGTCGGTAATTTAACTGTCTGGAATTTTTTACTGTCTGTAAATGCTGATCGGCATTTATAGCGTCTGCAATTACAGCGCCGGAAATTACTACTACACCCGAGTATTCCACATGACCCCGGGATTCAAGCCACAAGCGACTTAATTACTAATAACCCTCACTATAATGGCCCTAATGTGGACTTATATATATGTCTACTTTAATTCACATTGAAGTATAATTATTTCCTGTTCAACAGGGAATTCTTTCTACAGATATCGGGATGTGCTATGGGCTCACCGGTGGCCTCGGCTTTCGCGAACTGCATCATGCACAAGTCTCTTCACAGAGAATCTAAGTTGCAGAGAAAGCATCATCTGGTATACATGCTACATAGATGACATCCTGCTACTCTGGGATGGTCTGGAAGAATCTTTCAGAGAATATATGAACGTTGCAAATGGCATGGCTAGATACATCAAATTCACCTATTCATTATCTGGATGTTAACATTCAAATCCAGACCTCTATCTTTGAAAAGCCAACTGATAGGAACACTTTCTTATTGGCTTCTAGACAACATCCGCCTTCACTTATACGGGGACTCCCTTACTCACAGTTCCTCAGAGAATGCAGGATCAACAGCAACGCTGCAATACAGGACGAACAATTAGAAAAGATCAGGATTAAGTGACTAGCCCTTCTAGTGGTGAGTTGGGGATAGTTTTGTAGTTTTTGTTAGGTAGAGTAAGGTTCTAGTTCGGCATGAGGTATTACTCGGTTTTGGGAGGTAATACAGGGTGGGTTTTATACGGGGATTACTCACAGTTCCTCAGAGAATGCAGGATCAACAGCAACGCTGCAATACAGGACGAACAATTAGAAAAGATCAGGATTAAGTGACTAGCCCTTCTAGTGGTGAGTTGGGGATAGTTTTGTAGTTTTTGTTTTGTTAGGTAAGGTTCTAGTTCGGCATGAGGTATTACTCGGTTTTGGGAGGTAATACAGGGTGGGTTTGGGGGGGCAAGGTTCTTTGGGTAAGTTAATTGGTTGGGGGCCCTCATGGCCTACTCCTTGTGTGATATGCAAATTATTCCTTAGTACAGTCGGTGCAACTTTTTTCTGGAAACTGAGTTTGTGCTATGTTACCCCAGTCGGACGGGATTTATGCTCTTCAGAGTTTAGGGTTTTCTTTGTGTTATTTTCCCCCTTGGTCAAAAGCTTTTAACTTTTCCTTTGACGGTGGGTTTGTTGAAAGTTCTCTCCTGGAATACACAGGGGTTAAATGATAAATTTAAAAGGTCTCCGGTATTAACTGAGGTTCATAAACGGAAGGCGGACATAGTGTGCCTTCTAGAGACACATCTGGTGGGAGGCAGGCTGCTAGCCCTTAAAAAAAGGTGGGTGGGTTGGATATACCATTCGTCTCATACTAGTAATTCTAGAGGGGTGTCGGTTCTAATTAGTAAACAGCTCTAATTTACATTGGATACGGTTCAAACGGACCCCTATGGGAGGTTTGTGTTTTTGAGGGGGAAAATAGATCATGTGCCTATCCTGCTCTTAGCGGTTTCTATCCCACCTCCTTTTCAGAATGAAGTGTTAAAAAAGGCTGCAGAGTTTATGGCAATAACCCCAGATATACCGGCTATTTGTTTGGGAGGCTTTAATAATGTTATGGACAGGGAATTGGACCGTTGGAAGGCTTCTCCCTCTCAAGGTAGCTCCGCGCCCACCCCGTTTGCTAGTCTTGTCTCCACTATGGGATTGGTGGATGTCTGGAGACATAGAAATCTGGATACTTCAATGTTCTCTTGTCACTCTGCTACCTTTAATACCCTCTCTCGAATAGACTTTATTTTCACCTCTACTTCGCTGGTTCCCCATGTTGAGAAAATTGAGTATTTAACGAAGGGTATATCTGACCATTCTCTGGTTTGTATGTCTTTAGTCCTTCAGGAGGATAACTCCCTGCGGTTCTGGAGATTTAGGGGCTGATTCAGAGATGCGATTGCGAAAAGATCGCAAATATACGCTCCTTAGCTAAGATCTTAGCAGGTTCCAGCCCACTGCAAAACCAGACACTCCCCTTGCAAACCGCGGTGGATCTTAAACTTAGACCACCATTGAATTGCCTTAACTATACGCTGTCATTTGGGATCTTAACTGACGTGGGAGCGTTCATTTAAGATCCTAAGTGTCAGCCCGCGCCCACTTTCCCTCATTTCCCTGCCTCCCCCCGCCCATTTCCATGCAAATCCTTAAGATCTTAA
>WWET01005636.1:7756-17949 GCA_011038615.1 Limnodynastes dumerilii
GTCCTCACCAGAGCAGACAGGTCTCCATCTCATACAGAGCCATGCTCCTCACGCGATTCTCCAGGCCCTCGCCCAAGACCGACGCCAGCTGAACATTCTCCAGCAGCATCTGCCAGATAAAAGACATGGTGTCAGGAGGACTGTAATGCATGTACCATTATTCTCACTCCTCATAGGCACCGTGTTCTCTACAAATGATAACTGCAGCCCGGAATATATATATATAGGAATGACAGAAAGGGGGCGCCTCATGGTGAATACGGCTTATTTAAAACAATTAAAACAAAGGCAATTGCTTGTACCGGATAGCGTCTTATGTCCGCATAGCACAACGTGGTATCCTCCATGCGGTGGTGGGACGATAGTTCTCCTGAGGGGTAACTCGTACCAAATGTAAGTTTTCCGTCCTGGAAATCCACTGCTGGTCTCCACGCGTGTACCGATCAAACAGAGAGGCGTGAGGTGGGCGGGCGTAAGGTGGGCGGGCCCCACCTATCGTCCCACCACCGCATGGAGGATACCACGTTGTGCTATGCGGACATAAGACACTATCCGGTACAAGCAATTGCCTTTGTTTTAATTGTTTGAAATAAACTGTATTTCACCATGAAGCCCCCTCTCTGTCATTCCTATCTTTTAGCTGGGACACACCAAAGAACTGTTCTATTTAAAGGGGAAGACGCGGTTTTTCTTTGAAGAACCTGGTGATTTTATGAAGCGGATTGCTGAACATATTAAAGAGGACTAGAAAGCGCACTCCTTTTCTGTATGGAGGGAGAAAGAGAAAAAAAAAGAGAAAGAGAGAGAGAGAGAAAGAGAGAGAGAGAGAAGACACTACATCAGATACATCACACCCCAGCAATACATACAGATACACAGCACAAGTCACAGACACTACATCAGATACATCACACCCCAGCAATACATACAGATACACAGCACAAGTCACAGACACTACATCAGATACATCACACCCCAGCAATACATACAGATACACAGCACAAGTCACAGACACTACATCAGATACATCACACCCCAGCAATACATACAGATACACAGCACAAGTCACAGACACTACATCAGATACATCACACCCCAGCAATACATACAGATACACAGCACAAGTCACAGACACTACATCAGATACATCACACCCCAGCAATACATACAGATACACAGCACAAGTCACAGACACTACATCAGATACATCACACCCCAGCAATACATACAGATACACAGCACAAGTCACAGACACTACATCAGATACATCACACCCCAGCAATACATACAGATACACAGCACAAGTCACAGACACTACATCAGATACATCACACCCCAGCAATACATACAGATACACAGCACAAGTCACAGACACTACATCAGATACATCACACCCCAGCAATACATACAGATACACAGCACAAGTCACAGACACTACATCAGATACATCACACCCCAGCAATACATACAGATACACAGCACAAGTCACAGACACTACATCAGATACATCACACCCCAGCAATACATACAGATACACAGCACAAGTCACAGACACTACATCAGATACATCACACCCCAGCAATACATACAGATACACAGCACAAGTCACAGACACTACATCAGATACATCACACCCCAGCAATACATACAGATACACAGCACAAGTCACAGACACTACATCAGATACATCACACCCCAGCAATACATACAGATACACAGCACAAGTCACAGACACTACATCAGATACATCACACCCCAGCAATACATACAGATACACAGCACAAGTCACAGACACTACATCAGATACATCACACCCCAGCAATACATACAGATACACAGCACAAGTCACAGACACTACATCAGATACATCACACCCCAGCAATACATACAGATACACAGCACAAGTCACAGACACTACATCAGATACATCACACCCCAGCAATACATACAGATACACAGCACAAGTCACAGACACTACATCAGATACATCACACCCCAGCAATACATACAGATACACAGCACAAGTCACAGACACTACATCAGATACATCACACCCCAGCAATACATACAGATACACAGCACAAGTCACAGACACTACATCAGATACATCACACCCCAGCAATACATACAGATACACAGCACAAGTCACAGACACTACATCAGATACATCACACCCCAGCAATACATACAGATACACAGCACAAGTCACAGACACTACATCAGATACATCACACCCCAGCAATACATACAGATACACAGCACAAGTCACAGACACTACATCAGATACATCACACCCCAGCAATACATACAGATACACAGCACAAGTCACAGACACTACATCAGATACATCACACCCCAGCAATACATACAGATACACAGCACAAGTCACAGACACTACATCAGATACATCACACCCCAGCAATACATACAGATACACAGCACAAGTCACAGACACTACATCAGATACATCACACCCCAGCAATACATACAGATACACAGCACAAGTCACAGACACTACATCAGATACATCACACCCCAGCAATACATACAGATACACAGCACAAGTCACAGACACTACATCAGATACATCACACCCCAGCAATACATACAGATACACAGCACAAGTCACAGACACTACATCAGATACATCACACCCCAGCAATACATACAGATACACAGCACAAGTCACAGACACTACATCAGATACATCACACCCCAGCAATACATACAGATACACAGCACAAGTCACAGACACTACATCAGATACATCACACCCCAGCAATACATACAGATACACAGCACAAGTCACAGACACTACATCAGATACATCACACCCCAGCAATACATACAGATACACAGCACAAGTCACAGACACTACATCAGATACATCACACCCCAGCAATACATACAGATACACAGCACAAGTCACAGACACTACATCAGATACATCACACCCCAGCAATACATACAGATACACAGCACAAGTCACAGACACTACATCAGATACATCACACCCCAGCAATACATACAGATACACAGCACAAGTCACAGACACTACATCAGATACATCACACCCCAGCAATACATACAGATACACAGCACAAGTCACAGACACTACATCAGATACATCACACCCCAGCAATACATACAGATACACAGCACAAGTCACAGACACTACATCAGATACATCACACCCCAGCAATACATACAGATACACAGCACAAGTCACAGACACTACATCAGATACATCACACCCCAGCAATACATACAGATACACAGCACAAGTCACAGACACTACATCAGATACATCACACCCCAGCAATACATACAGATACACAGCACAAGTCACAGACACTACATCAGATACATCACACCCCAGCAATACATACAGATACACAGCACAAGTCACAGACACTACATCAGATACATCACACCCCAGCAATACATACAGATACACAGCACAAGTCACAGACACTACATCAGATACATCACACCCCAGCAATACATACAGATACACAGCACAAGTCACAGACACTACATCAGATACATCACACCCCAGCAATACATACAGATACACAGCACAAGTCACAGACACTACATCAGATACATCACACCCCAGCAATACATACAGATACACAGCACAAGTCACAGACACTACATCAGATACATCACACCCCAGCAATACATACAGATACACAGCACAAGTCACAGACACTACATCAGATACATCACACCCCAGCAATACATACAGATACACAGCACAAGTCACAGACACTACATCAGATACATCACACCCCAGCAATACATACAGATACACAGCACAAGTCACAGACACTACATCAGATACATCACACCCCAGCAATACATACAGATACACAGCACAAGTCACAGACACTACATCAGATACATCACACCCCAGCAATACATACAGATACACAGCACAAGTCACAGACACTACATCAGATACATCACACCCCAGCAATACATACAGATACACAGCACAAGTCACAGACACTACATCAGATACATCACACCCCAGCAATACATACAGATACACAGCACAAGTCACAGACACTACATCAGATACATCACACCCCAGCAATACATACAGATACACAGCACAAGTCACAGACACTACATCAGATACATCACACCCCAGCAATACATACAGATACACAGCACAAGTCACAGACACTACATCAGATACATCACACCCCAGCAATACATACAGATACACAGCACAAGTCACAGACACTACATCAGATACATCACACCCCAGCAATACATACAGATACACAGCACAAGTCACAGACACTACATCAGATACATCACACCCCAGCAATACATACAGATACACAGCACAAGTCACAGACACTACATCAGATACATCACACCCCAGCAATACATACAGATACACAGCACAAGTCACAGACACTACATCAGATACATCACACCCCAGCAATACATACAGATACACAGCACAAGTCACAGACACTACATCAGATACATCACACCCCAGCAATACATACAGATACACAGCACAAGTCACAGACACTACATCAGATACATCACACCCCAGCAATACATACAGATACACAGCACAAGTCACAGACACTACATCAGATACATCACACCCCAGCAATACATACAGATACACAGCACAAGTCACAGACACTACATCAGATACATCACACCCCAGCAATACATACAGATACACAGCACAAGTCACAGACACTACATCAGATACATCACACCCCAGCAATACATACAGATACACAGCACAAGTCACAGACACTACATCAGATACATCACACCCCAGCAATACATACAGATACACAGCACAAGTCACAGACACTACATCAGATACATCACACCCCAGCAATACATACAGATACACAGCACAAGTCACAGACACTACATCAGATACATCACACCCCAGCAATACATACAGATACACAGCACAAGTCACAGACACTACATCAGATACATCACACCCCAGCAATACATACAGATACACAGCACAAGTCACAGACACTACATCAGATACATCACACCCCAGCAATACATACAGATACACAGCACAAGTCACAGACACTACATCAGATACATCACACCCCAGCAATACATACAGATACACAGCACAAGTCACAGACACTACATCAGATACATCACACCCCAGCAATACATACAGATACACAGCACAAGTCACAGACACTACATCAGATACATCACACCCCAGCAATACATACAGATACACAGCACAAGTCACAGACACTACATCAGATACATCACACCCCAGCAATACATACAGATACACAGCACAAGTCACAGACACTACATCAGATACATCACACCCCAGCAATACATACAGATACACAGCACAAGTCACAGACACTACATCAGATACATCACACCCCAGCAATACATACAGATACACAGCACAAGTCACAGACACTACATCAGATACATCACACCCCAGCAATACATACAGATACACAGCACAAGTCACAGACACTACATCAGATACATCACACCCCAGCAATACATACAGATACACAGCACAAGTCACAGACACTACATCAGATACATCACACCCCAGCAATACATACAGATACACAGCACAAGTCACAGACACTACATCAGATACATCACACCCCAGCAATACATACAGATACACAGCACAAGTCACAGACACTACATCAGATACATCACACCCCAGCAATACATACAGATACACAGCACAAGTCACAGACACTACATCAGATACATCACACCCCAGCAATACATACAGATACACAGCACAAGTCACAGACACTACATCAGATACATCACACCCCAGCAATACATACAGATACACAGCACAAGTCACAGACACTACATCAGATACATCACACCCCAGCAATACATACAGATACACAGCACAAGTCACAGACACTACATCAGATACATCACACCCCAGCAATACATACAGATACACAGCACAAGTCACAGACACTACATCAGATACATCACACCCCAGCAATACATACAGATACACAGCACAAGTCACAGACACTACATCAGATACATCACACCCCAGCAATACATACAGATACACAGCACAAGTCACAGACACTACATCAGATACATCACACCCCAGCAATACATACAGATACACAGCACAAGTCACAGACACTACATCAGATACATCACACCCCAGCAATACATACAGATACACAGCACAAGTCACAGACACTACATCAGATACATCACACCCCAGCAATACATACAGATACACAGCACAAGTCACAGACACTACATCAGATACATCACACCCCAGCAATACATACAGATACACAGCACAAGTCACAGACACTACATCAGATACATCACACCCCAGCAATACATACAGATACACAGCACAAGTCACAGACACTACATCAGATACATCACACCCCAGCAATACATACAGATACACAGCACAAGTCACAGACACTACATCAGATACATCACACCCCAGCAATACATACAGATACACAGCACAAGTCACAGACACTACATCAGATACATCACACCCCAGCAATACATACAGATACACAGCACAAGTCACAGACACTACATCAGATACATCACACCCCAGCAATACATACAGATACACAGCACAAGTCACAGACACTACATCAGATACATCACACCCCAGCAATACATACAGATACACAGCACAAGTCACAGACACTACATCAGATACATCACACCCCAGCAATACATACAGATACACAGCACAAGTCACAGACACTACATCAGATACATCACACCCCAGCAATACATACAGATACACAGCACAAGTCACAGACACTACATCAGATACATCACACCCCAGCAATACATACAGATACACAGCACAAGTCACAGACACTACATCAGATACATCACACCCCAGCAATACATACAGATACACAGCACAAGTCACAGACACTACATCAGATACATCACACCCCAGCAATACATACAGATACACAGCACAAGTCACAGACACTACATCAGATACATCACACCCCAGCAATACATACAGATACACAGCACAAGTCACAGACACTACATCAGATACATCACACCCCAGCAATACATACAGATACACAGCACAAGTCACAGACACTACATCAGATACATCACACCCCAGCAATACATACAGATACACAGCACAAGTCACAGACACTACATCAGATACATCACACCCCAGCAATACATACAGATACACAGCACAAGTCACAGACACTACATCAGATACATCACACCCCAGCAATACATACAGATACACAGCACAAGTCACAGACACTACATCAGATACATCACACCCCAGCAATACATACAGATACACAGCACAAGTCACAGACACTACATCAGATACATCACACCCCAGCAATACATACAGATACACAGCACAAGTCACAGACACTACATCAGATACATCACACCCCAGCAATACATACAGATACACAGCACAAGTCACAGACACTACATCAGATACATCACACCCCAGCAATACATACAGATACACAGCACAAGTCACAGACACTACATCAGATACATCACACCCCAGCAATACATACAGATACACAGCACAAGTCACAGACACTACATCAGATACATCACACCCCAGCAATACATACAGATACACAGCACAAGTCACAGACACTACATCAGATACATCACACCCCAGCAATACATACAGATACACAGCACAAGTCACAGACACTACATCAGATACATCACACCCCAGCAATACATACAGATACACAGCACAAGTCACAGACACTACATCAGATACATCACACCCCAGCAATACATACAGATACACAGCACAAGTCACAGACACTACATCAGATACATCACACCCCAGCAATACATACAGATACACAGCACAAGTCACAGACACTACATCAGATACATCACACCCCAGCAATACATACAGATACACAGCACAAGTCACAGACACTACATCAGATACATCACACCCCAGCAATACATACAGATACACAGCACAAGTCACAGACACTACATCAGATACATCACACCCCAGCAATACATACAGATACACAGCACAAGTCACAGACACTACATCAGATACATCACACCCCAGCAATACATACAGATACACAGCACAAGTCACAGACACTACATCAGATACATCACACCCCAGCAATACATACAGATACACAGCACAAGTCACAGACACTACATCAGATACATCACACCCCAGCAATACATACAGATACACAGCACAAGTCACAGACACTACATCAGATACATCACACCCCAGCAATACATACAGATACACAGCACAAGTCACAGACACTACATCAGATACATCACACCCCAGCAATACATACAGATACACAGCACAAGTCACAGACACTACATCAGATACATCACACCCCAGCAATACATACAGATACACAGCACAAGTCACAGACACTACATCAGATACATCACACCCCAGCAATACA
The DNA here is from genome assembly GCA_011038615.1 of Limnodynastes dumerilii. Classification (NCBI taxonomy): domain Eukaryota; kingdom Metazoa; phylum Chordata; class Amphibia; order Anura; family Limnodynastidae; genus Limnodynastes; species Limnodynastes dumerilii. The sequence goes on from WWET01005636.1 coordinate 16,243, forward strand.
TACAGATACACAGCACAAGTCACAGACACTACATCAGATACATCACACCCCAGCAATACATACAGATACACAGCACAAGTCACAGACACTACATCAGATACATCACACCCCAGCAATACATACAGATACACAGCACAAGTCACAGACACTACATCAGATACATCACACCCCAGCAATACATACAGATACACAGCACAAGTCACATACACTACATCAGATACATCACACCCCAGCAATACATACAGATACACAGGAGAAGACACAGACACTACATCAGATGGTTGAATCGCTGACACACCGCACTTTAATACTATACCTGTTTGCAATCTCCAATAGCTCTTTAAACAGGACTCTGATGGCTAAGATCAGGCAGGGTTAGACAGCAACTTGCGTAGTGGAGTGAGGACACACCGTGAGGTAGTATTTTTGTGTATTTTGTTGATTTGGGATAGTTCAGGTGTGTTTATGGAGATTTAATGGTGGGCGGTGATGCCGTGTTTGTCTTTAGTAAGTGTGTCTTATAATGTGCCACATGTTGTCTTATGGTAAACGTGTGATTGCTGTAAAGATGTGACATTGTAGGGGCTTGGAGTGCATTGATATTGGTACTTTTAGGGTTTACCTCTTGGTCGGAGTGTTTGTCCCTATTTTATCTTGAATTATAATATTATTACCCGCTTTTTGGTCTTTCTATTTTATAAGTTACTTCTTGTGCCACATTTACATACAAGACATCACCAGGCTCGTTAGCAGTGCGGGCACCAGCTGTTTCATGTTGTATTTTGGCCACTGGTATTAATAAGAAATATAATATAGATTATTGTCTTTTAATGAGAGGGGAGGACACACACACACACATATAGTGACCACGTGTGGCAGCACATTACCTGGGGTAGACGATCATCAGCCAGTGCAGCACGCAATACATGACGGTGTGAGGAAGATCTTGGCTCAGGACGTGGCGGAGGTGGCGAGAGATGGCATGATGACACATAAGCGTCATAGCTCGGCACAAGTCATAGTGCGCTGGAACGCAAGGTGCGAGTACCGAGAACGCCGCCTGCAGCTCATTCACCGTCCGGCCCTGAAGTTCCTTCAAGTGTTTTGCCAGATCTCTGGCACTGACCTTCTCCCACGCCAGCTCCGGGCCTATCACGCGCTCACAAAGGCCTTTCTCCAGGGCTTGGAAGAAGCCGTCCTTCCAGCGTTTGGGTCGATCCAGAGGCCTCCAGAGCTGTTGCGGAGAACCTCTCGACTCTTCTACATCCAGAAATTCCTCACGCTCAATGATCCGGACAGCGGACACAAAGGTGGAAGGATCGGAGCGTGCCACATCCAATGCCGAATGTGCCAGAGAGAAGAGAGTCCGAGCCAAGGCTTCGCTCAGATCCTGTACCCCGGAGAAGAACTGCTGCACTAACTCTTCTGTATCCACGCTCAGCTGCCCACAGTCACCGGAGGCCACGAATGTCCGCACCCTCTGTAACCTGTACAGGACCTCATCGCGCAGGCTCTCCAGGTCTCGCAGGCTGACGTGGGCTGTCAGAAGCTGGTGGCTCTCGATGAGATGGCGAGTGTGGTCAGTCAGCGGAGGCACTGTGTGCAGAGGGACAGGAATAAGCACCTGCGTCTGTCCCTCCCATCACATTACAGACAATACATGCGGGGTCCCAGATCCCCCCTATACCAGCTGCTGGGGCTCACCTG
>WWET01005636.1:21081-37551 GCA_011038615.1 Limnodynastes dumerilii
CACACACACACACAGACATCACACCAAGGACTGAAACACACACACAGACGTCACACACACACACACACACACAGACATCACACCAAGGACTGACACACACACACAGACGTCACACACACACACACACACACACACAGACATCACACCAAGGACTGACACACACACACAGACGTCACACACACACACACACACACACACAGACATCACACCAAGGACTGACACACACACACAGACGTCACACACACACACACACACACACACAGACATCACACCAAGGACTGACACACACACACAGACGTCACACACACACACACACACACACACAGACATCACACCAAGGACTGACACACACACACAGACGTCACACACACACACACACACACACACAGACATCACACCAAGGACTGACACACACACACAGACGTCACACACACACACACACACACACACAGACATCACACCAAGGACTGACACACACACACAGACGTCACACACACACACACACACACACACAGACATCACACCAAGGACTGACACACACACACAGACGTCACACACACACACACACACACACACAGACATCACACCAAGGACTGACACACACACACAGACGTCACACACACACACACACACACACACAGACATCACACCAAGGACTGATTCACACAGGGGCACATAAAGAGTCCCGCCTGCGTGGCTAGAGGGGAAGACTCTTAATGGCAATGAGCTGCACACAGGCTACTAATGTACAGTATGGGCGTTCCTATAGATTTTGGACTGATTCACAGGTAGGAGCCTTGCAAAAACTAACATACGCACCGGAAAATTCAGTCGCCCTGAAGCACTCTTACGTTAAGGAACTGTATTGTCTGCTGTGAGGCCATGCATCTTCTCCTACTTAGTTCAGGCCACACCTGCTGTGTGTTTATAATCAGTGTATGTGTGTTTATAATCAGTGTGTGTGTGTTTATAATCAGTGTATGTGTGTTTATAATCAGTGTATGTGTGTTTATAATCAATGCAGTGCTCAGAGTGGAAATTTAGAAGTGGGGGTGTGGAAATTTCAGCACCAGCCTTATTGCAACTTCCTTCTGTCTGTCCAACCAGTCATATTGCCTCCTCTTTATGAGTGTGCACCCAGCCTTATTTCCCCTCCATCCGTGTCCAGCCAGCATTATTGCCCCCCTCTTTACTTGTATCCAGTCAGCCTTATTGTCCCCTCCTATTTGTCCAAGCAGCATTATTGCCCCTAATTTTGTGTGCCCAGCCAGTCTTATTGCCCCTCCATCTTTGTCCAGCCAGCCTTATTGTCCCCTCCTTGCTTGTCCAAGCAGCATTATTGCCCCTCCTTTTGTGTGCCCAGCCAGTCTTATCGCCCCCTCTTTGTCCAGCCAGTCTTATAGCCCCCTATTTATTAGTGTCCAACCAGCCTTATTGCCCCTCCTTCTGTGTCCAGTCAGTCTTATTGCCCCTCCTTCTTCATCCAGCCAGCCTTATTGTCCCCTCCCTCTGTTTGTCCAACCAGCATTATCGCCCCTCCTTTTGTGTGCCCAGCCAGTCTTATTGCCCCTCCATCTTTGTCCAGCCAGCCTTATTGTCCCCTCCTTGCTTGTCCAAGCAGCATTATTGCCCCTCCTTTTGTGTGCCCAGCAAGTCTTATTGCCCCCTCTTTGTCCAGCCAGTCTTATAGCCCCCTATTTATGAGTGTCCACCCAGTCTTATTGCCCCTCCTTCTGTGTCCAGCCAGCCTTATTGTCCCCTCCTTCTGTTTGTCTAACCAGCATTATTGCCCCTCCTTTTGTGTGCCCAGCCACCCTTATTGCCCCCTCTTTATTTGTGTCCAGTCAGCGTTTTTGTCCCCTCCTTGTTTGTCTAAACAGTCTTATTGCACCTCTCTATGTTCAGCCAGTCTTATAGCCCCTCTTTAGGAGTGACCACCCAGCCTTATTGTCCTATGTCCAGCAAGCCTTATTGCCTCAACTTTAATTATGTGCAGTCAGCCTTATTGCCCCCTTCTTCAGTTTTCCCAGCCTTATTGCCCCCTTCTTCAGTTTGCCCAGCCGTATTGCCCTCCTGTGTCCAGACAGCCTTATTACCCCCCACTTTATTTGTGTGCAGTCAGCCTTATTGCCCCCTCCTTCAGTTTACCCAGTGTTATAGCCCCCTCTTTGTGCCCAGCCAGTCTTCTAGCTACCTCTTTAAATATCCAGCCAGCCTTATTGCCCCCTCCTTCAAGTTACCCAGTCTTATTGCCCCCTCTGTGTGCCCAGCCAGTCTTATAGCCCCCCACTTTATTTGTGTCCACCCAGCCTTACTGTCCCTCCTTCTGTCGCTAGCCAGAATAATTTCTCCTCTATGTGTCCATTCTAATTGCCCCTTTCCAGCTTCCCACTCCCACATTCCCAAACTACTTTCTAAATGACCACTAAACTTATAAACTTAATACACTTACCTTTCCTGCGTCTACCGGCTCTCTTCTTCGCGGCGCGCGCTCTGCAATTTCTTGACGCTCACGTGAGCTTAGGTCTCGTTTGCGTCCTGAGATCAGAGTTGCGGTTGTGTATAGCACAGCCCGCTCTGTCAAAGGCTCCCGGCAGCAGTGCGGCACAGGAGAAGTGAGCTGGTATAACTTCGAGCACTGAATTAATGGATGTGTGTTAATAATCAATACATGTGTGTTTAGTTACGTGTCTTTATCATAATCAGTGCGTTTAGTTACGTGTCTTTGAATGATAATCAGTGCGTTTAGTTACGTGTCTTTATCATAATCAGTGCGTTTAGTTCCGTGTCTTTGAATGATAATCAGAGCGTTTAGTTACGTGTCTTTGAATGATAATCAGAGCGTTTAGTTACGTGTCTTTGAATAATAATCACAGCGTTTAGTTACGTGTCTTTGAATGATAATCAGAGCGTTTAGTTACGTGTCTTTGAATCATAAGCCTTTTTAAACACGTAAACGCATGCCCGATTCACAGCTAATAAAGTCCGCACATACCTAATTATCCGCAGGAAAGACTTACGTCCTTCCGCAGCGCTCCTGACACAGGGGGAGGGGTTATCCTGTTTCTCGCTTTTCTCTGAATCGGTATTGTGCATTTTTCGCGTATATTTAGGTAAGTTCGCAATTTTACTCTTAAGTGTGAATCCGGTTCAGAATGTGGTGAATCCAAATCTCGTATATAATACAACTCAGTAGCGGGCAGAGAGGGGGCGGATCAGTCACTCACCTTCATCCGAGACTGAATGGAGTTATTGCGCTGCCTCTCCCGCCTTCCATACTGCCCAAGAAGTGCCAGCTGGTCAGGACGACAAAATATACCAGATGCCCATTTCACAGCGGCCCCTCTGGCCAGACTCTCCGCCTTCTCCAGCACTTCACTGTCCGCCACACTGGGCACATAAAGCTCACGGTCACAAGAGTCACCTGTATCCAGGAGATATAAGCATCGTAACAAGTTCAGCGCTCTCCCGGGGTAATCACACGTATAACACGCCTGTGTGCCGCACTCTCCCAGTGTAATCACACGTATAACACGCCTGCGTGCCGCACTCTCCCAGTGTAATCACACGTATAACACGCCTGTGTGCCGCACTCTTCCGGGGTAATCACACGTATAACACGCCTGTGTGCCGCACTCTCCCAGTGTAATCACACGTATAACACGCCTGTGTGTCGCACTCTCCTGGATTATATGTATAACACGCCTGTGTGCCACACTCTCCCAGGTTATTATATGTATAACACGCCTGTGTGCCGCACTCTCCTGGGTTATTATATGTATAACACGCCTGTGTGCTGCACTCTCCTGGGTTATTATATGTATAACACGCCTGTATGCCGCACTCTCCCAGTGTAATCACAAGTATAACACGCCTGTATGCCACACTCTGCCTGGGTAATCACACGTATAACACGCCTGTGTGCCGCACTCTCCCGGGGTAATCACATGTATAACACGCCTGTGTGCCGCACTCTCCCGAAATAATCACACGTATAATACGCCTGTGTGCCGCACTCTCCCGGGGTAATCACAAGTATAACACGCCTGTATGCCACACTCTGCCTGGGTAATCACACGTATAACACGCCTGTGTGCCGCACTCTCCCAGGGTAAATCACAGGTATAACACGCCTGTGTGCCGCACTCTCCCGGGGTAATCACACGTAGTATAACACGCCTGTGTGCCGCACTCTCCCGGGGTAATCACACGTATAACACGCCCGTGTGCCGCACTCTCTCGGGGTAATCACACGTATAAAACACCTGTGTGCCGCACTCTTCTGGGGTAATCACACGTAGTATAACACGCCTGTGTGCCGCACTCTCCCGGGGTAATCACACGCGTGATCACGCCCGTGTGCCGCACTCTCCCAGGTTATTATATGTATAACACGCCTCTGTGCCGCACTCTCCCGGGGTAATCACACGTATAACACGCCTGTGTGCCACACTGTCCCAGGGTAATCATACGTATAAAACGCCTGTGTGCCGCACTCTCCCAGGTTATTATATGTATAACACGCCTATGTGCCGCACTGTCCCAGGGTAATCATACGTATAAAACGCCTGTGTGCCAAACTCTCCCAGGTTATTATATGTATAACACGCCTGTGTGCCGCACTCTCCCGGGGTAACCACACACATAACACGCTTGTGTGCTGCGCTCTCCAGAAAGAGTCCCACACGTAACATGTACAAGTTACACACTCCAGAAGCAGCTACACGTTTGTGTGTAACACAATCCCCGCAGTAACACACACTATGTCCCGTGTGATGAAGACACAGACTCACCCTCTGCAGACATACTGAGGAAAGGGAGGGCAGCCTCCAGCACCAACATCCTCTGAACACTCAGCAGGATGTAGGAGGGGGTCCCAGAGGATGGACGGGAGCAGTTATTATATGACACCAGCGGACCGCCCATCTCTACAGCGACACGCTTACTACATGACACTATGCGGGGACAGTGACACGCTTACTACATAACACTATGCGGGGACAGTGACACGCTTACTACATGACACCATGAGGGGACAGTGACACGCTTACTACATGACACCATGAGGGGACAGGGACACGCTTACTACATGACACCATGAGGGAACAGTGACACGCTTACCACATGACACTATGCGGGGACAGTAACACGCTTGCCACATGACACTATGCGGGGACAGTAACACGCTTGCCACATGACACTATGCGGGGACAGTGACACGCTTGCCACATGACACTATGAGGGGACAGTGACACGCTTACCACCTGACACTATGAGGGGACAGTGACACGCTTACCACCTGACACTATGAGGGGACAGTGACACGCTTACCAAATGACACTATAAGGGGACAGTGACACGCTTACCACATGACACTATAAGGGGACAGTGACACGCTTACCACATGACACTATGAGGGGACAGTGACACGCTTACCACATGACACTATGAGGGGACAGTGACACGCTTAATAACAGTTCCGTACATTGGCAGGGATCACAAGGGATATCACCAAATTGTTTCTTATATTGTGTTGAAAGTTGCTTTCTCCCGTGATGAGCAAAGTGACGCAACCCCAAGATCAGTCCACTGTTAGTAACGTAGCCGGAGCCTCTACCAGTATGGTTTAGTATAATGACAGAGAGACACAAGCCACACACAGACCAGGGTGCTATGACAGAGAGAATCGCGTCACACGCAGACCAGGGTGCTATGACAGGAGACACGTGTCACACACAGACCAGGGTGCTATGACAGAGAGAAGCGTGCCACACAAAGACGAGGGTGCTATGACTGAGAGACACGTGTCACACACAGACCAGGGTGCTATGACTGAGAGAAGCATGCCACACACAGACCAGGGTGCTATGACAGTGAGAAGCGTGTCACACACAGACCAGGGTGCTATGACAGAGAGAAGCGTGTCACACACAGACCAGGGTGCTATGACAGAGAGAAGCATGCCACACACAGACCAGGGTGCTATGACTGAGAGAAGCATGCCACACACAGACCAGGGTGCTATGACTGAGAGAAGCATGCCACACACAGACCAGGGTGCTATGACTGAGAGAAGCATGCCACACACAGACCAGGGTGCTATGACTGAGAGAAGCATGCCACACACAGACCAGGGTGCTATGACTGAGAGAAGCATGCCACACACAGACCAGGGTGCTATGACTGAGAGAAGCATGCCACACACAGACCAGGGTGCTATGACTGAGAGAAGCATGCCACACACAGACCAGGGTGCTATGACTGAGAGAAGCATGCCACACACAGACCAGGGTGCTATGACTGAGAGAAGCATGCCACACACAGACCAGGGTGCTATGACTGAGAGAAGCATGCCACACACAGACCAGGGTGCTATGACAGTGAGAAGCGTGTCACACACAGACCAGGGTGCTATGACAGAGAGAAGCGTGCCACACACAGACCAGGGTGCTATGACAGAGAGAAGCGTGTCACACACAGAACAGGGTGCTATGACTGAGAGACACGTGCCACACACAGACCAGGGTGCTATGACAGAGAGACACGTGCCACACACAGACCAGGGTGCTATGACAGAGAGAAGCGTGCCACACAGATCAGTGACAAAATCCATTTACACGAGTCCATGGAGACTTGGGTACAGGCAAGGGTTGTAGTGCTCCCAAAGGCGGTCTGCGAGGAGTCTTGTGCTGAGCGCAGTGGGAACACGCATTTACAAAAGCTTTCACATCCTCTCAAAGAGTTGGTCACCAATAGAGTTGTGAGATGAAGGCTAACGTCTTGGTGATGCCGGCATGTCCGGCAAAGCGAAAAGTATGAGCCCATGACATAAGTTTTTTCCTGAGTGGCAAGGACACAAAGGTTTTCCCAGCAGGGATGACTTGGGTACTGGATAACATGACTGGATCCAGGATGAGACGATCCTCCTCTGCATCTTCCGAACAGAATTGTCGGGACAAAGCATCAGCTTTGACATTCTTTGTGCCGGGACGGAAGCGAAGCTGCAGGTTGAATCGGGAGACGAACAAGGACCACCGAGTCTGACGAGGGTTTACACATTGTGCTGTTTTAAAATAGAACAGATTTTGTAATCTGTGTAGACCACAATGGGATGAATAGCTTCTTCCAAGAGATATCTCCACTCCTGAAGGGCTAACTTCATGGCAAGTAGTTTCTTCTCTCCGATGGTGTAATTCTTTTCGGCGGGTAAGAATTTCTTAGAGAAGAAGCCACCAGGATGGGTCTGACCATTTGGGAATTTCCGAGAGAGCACAGCTCCAACTCCTTCTGATGACGCATCCACCTCTAGAAGAAATGGCAAGGTGGTATCTGGTTGCCTGAGGATTGGAGCTGTGACGAACGCTTCCTTCAACTGCTGAAAGGCCATTTTGCTGGATTGGCCCCTTTCCGAGTTAAGGAAGTGATGGGCGAGAGGATTGTGGAGTAGTGCTGGATGAAGCAGCGGTAGAAGTTGGCGAAGCCAATGAATCTTTGGGTCCCTCGTAGAGTGGTGGGCTGTGGCCAATCCAGGATTGCCTGGACTTTGACTAGATCCATCTGGATCTGGGTTCCCGAGAGAATGAATCCAAGAAATGGAATGCTGTCCGCTTCAATTATGCACTTTTCAAGTTTACGATACAGATTGTTTTCTCGTAGACGAGATAGTACTTCCTTGACTGTCTGACGATGAGTGGTCATGTCCTTGGAAAATATCAGTATATCATCCAAACATACTACCACTGATGTATTCAGCAAGTCCCTGAAGATCTCGTTCACGAATCCCTGAAACACGGCAGGAGCATTACGGAGACCAAAGGGCATTACCAGGTATTCGTAGTGCCCGTCACGAGTGTTGAAAGCTGTCTTCCATTAGTCTCCTCTTCGAATGCGAATCAAGTTATACACTCCTCTGAGGTCCAACTTTGTAAAAACCGTGGATCCTTTGATCCGATCAAACATTTCTGGAATCAGGGGTAACAGATAACGGTTCTTGACGGTGATGGCGTTCAATCCACGATAATCAATACATGGGCGGAGTCCTCAGTCTTTCTTTTTCACGAATAAGAAGCCAGCACCGGCAGAAGAAGAGGAAGGACGAATGAAGCCCCTTCCAAGGTTTTCTTGAATATACTCAGACATGGCTTCAGTTTCAGGCAGAGACAGAGGGTAAGTTCTTCCTCGAGGAGGAGACGTTCCAGGTACAAGATCAATTGGACAGTCCCAAGGACGGTGAGGTGGGAGGATCTCAGCAGACTGCTTGCTGAATACATCAGTGAATTCTTGGTAGTGTACAGGTAGCTCAGACTATGTCGTGGTTTTAACAAGACGATGAGGTTTTACAGAGGCAAGACAATGTTTAAAACAATATCCGCTCCAGCGGATGATCTCTGACGAGCACCAATCTACATGAGGGTTGTGCTGCTGAAGCCATGGTAACCCAAGGATTACTGGGAAGGTGGTCTTTGGCAATACTAAGAACCGGATGGTTTCAGAGTGTAGGATTCCTGTCTGAAGTTGGAGTTGACAGGTCTGGTGGGTGATGGTACCACCTGGTATCCGGCTGCCATCTACTGCTGTGAGGTAGGTAGGTACAGCGAGTGGCTTGGTAGTAATCTTTAACGCTTCCATAGTGTCTTGTGAGATAAAACTTTCAGCAGCTCCAGAGTCAAGAAGGGCTGTGAGATTGGTAGAGACAGAGTCCAAGGTCAGGACGATAGGCAAGGTACAGTCTTTTGCGGTGGTGGAGTGAAGTGGCATCCCTAACTTAGGCTCCGGGCTCCCCGCAATAGAAACAGAGGTTATTGCTGGTACGTCTTTGACGTTCCTGATCTGAAATACGAGATTTACCCAATTGCATGGGTTCCTCAGATGGAGGCAGTGAATTTCTGGAACGAGTGGGAACAAACGTCTTCGGCCTAGAGACCTCTCTCCGTTCAGAGGCTCTTTCCCGATGATGGATGTCCACTCGGGTAAAGACAGAGATAAGTTCGTTCAAGGTCGTTAGTAGCTGAGAAGAAACGAGGTTATCTTTAATACGATCAGACAGACCATGCCAAAAGATAGAAACCAGAGCCTCTTCTCCCCAAGATAATTCTGAAGAGAGGGCCCGGAACTGGATAACATACTGACCCACGGTCAGATCTTTCTGGCGTAGGCGCAGGATATCTGTGGCAGAAGACGAAGATCTTTCAGGGATATCAAAGATAACTCTGAAGGTTTCCAGAAAACGGTCCAGATCGGTTAGCATAGGATCATTCTTCTCCAGGAGAGGAGAAACCCAATCAAGAGCTGGTCCGCATTATAAAGAAATGATATATGCCACTTTAATGCCATCTGTAGGAAAATTCTCTGGTTGCAACTTGAACTGGAGCAAACATAGATTCAAGAAACCCCTGCAAAGTTTTGGAGTCCCATCATACTTGGCGCGGGGTTGACAAGGGTATTCTATGAGTTCCAGAAGAATTTTCGGACGAGGAAACAGGACTTTGGTGCATTACGGTGTGTTGAAAAGCACCAACTTGGTTAGCAACTTCGTGAAGGCATGACACCACTTGTCCCATAGTCACTTCTTGCTGTTCAATTCTTGTGGCCATGTCAGAAGCTGTTCTCTGTGGGTTTGCCCCGGTAGGATCCATTGGGCCAGAACAAACTGTCACGTTCAAGGGGTGTTTGGGATCTGTCCCGGGTGTCAGAGATTGAGACGACTGAGATGGTTGGAACTGAAAGTGAGCAGGTTTAATAAAGGACAGGTGCATACAGAAAATAAAGGTGATCAGTCTTTGAGTCAGGGGAGCAAAGGGGATTGGAGGTGCAATGGAGAGGATTAAAGTCCGTGAGCGGGGGTACACACTGGTAGGTGTGAGATGGTGGGAGCAGGAGACTACGACTGGCATAGGTAGAGATGACTGTAGAATGGTGGATATGTAGACAAGGTGAATCCGGGTTGAAGAAGCTGTAGAGGTGGTCGAGATGAACAAGATGAATCCGGGTTGTAGATGTTGTAGAATAATAGCTGGATAGCAATGGATGACTGAACCAGGACTGGATGACTGGACCAGGACTGGAGTAAGCAGAGCTGGATCAAGCAGGACTGGATCAGACAGGAGCTCAATGCAGGAGTACCAGGCACCTAGAGGACCAAGTTGTTCTGGCAAGGAGTGAAGGGCTCACAGGGTTTATATAGGGCGCGCTGCTCCCTGATAGGCTGGAGGACTGGAGAGGAAGCCAGGCATTGGAGGAGCAGTGTCACCTGACGGATCCAAGATGGCGGCGCCCATGGTCCGGAGCACCGCGGCGGTTTGGCGCCAGGACTCCACGAGGACGCCGCTGCTGACACTGCTGCTGGTGAGTATGGAGACTGTCACTGCTCCAAGGACAGTCTCTGGCTGTTAGATGCACGGGACCGCCGGGAGGAGACAGCCACCGCTGGACTGCAGAGCGGGTAAGTGCGGCGTCTGCCGCGATATGTGATACCAGGGTGCTATGACAGAGAGAAGCGTGTCACACACAGACCAGGGTGCTATGACAGAGAGACACGTGCCACACACAGACCAGGGTGCTATGACTGAGAGAAGCGTGTCACACACAGACCAGGGGGATAGACTTTAGGAAGGCAGATTTTGTGGAAATGGGGAAATGTGTAAGTGATTCTTTGGCAGAGTGGAGGCACATGAAAGGAGTACAGGAGCAGTGGGGAAATGTAAAAAATGCATTATTATCAGCAACAGACCTTTGTATAAGAATGGTTAGAAAAAAAACCAGAAAAAGAAACCAATGTGCTTTACACAAGAGGAGCAACTACAGTGACAGCAAGAAAGATGCCTATAGGAATTATAAGCAATCTCACAGTAATGATGACAGGGAGGAGTATTTTACAAAGCAGAAGGAGGCTAAAAAGGTTATCAGAGCAGCAAAAGCACAAACTGAGGAAAAACTGGCCCACTTGCTACAAAAAGGAGACAAAAGCTTTTCTAGGTATATAAATGAAAGGCGAAAAACGAAACAGGGTTTAGTAAGGCTGAAAACCGAGAGCGGGATTTTTGTTAAGAGTGAAAGGGCAATGGCAGATCATCTTATCAAGCATTTCTGTTCAATATTCACAAAAGAAAGAGAGGGGAAGGGTCCACTTTTACATGGGAAGACTTAATACAATGGGGGCAATTACTACACTGTCACTGAGGAGCAAGTATTAAAAGAGCTTTCACAGCTGACAGTGGACAAATCAATGGGACCAGATGGGAAACATCCGAGGATACTAAAAGAGCTTAGAGGGGTGCTGGCAAAACCATTAACTGAATTATTCAATCAGTCTCTAATAACGGGTAATTCCAGAGGACTGGAAAATAGCAAATGTCGTCCCTCTGCATAAAAGTGGAAGTAGTGAAGAAGCGTCAAACTACCGACCAGTGACCTGACATCAGTAGTAGGGAAATTGATGGAGACACTGATACAGGATCACATTGTACAGTATCATATCCAGTAACTTACAGGATCCCAAGCAGCATGGATTCACTGGGGAGATCATGTCACACAGATATTATATCCAGTAACACAGGATCCCAAGCAGCATGGATCCACTGGGGAGATCATGTCACACAGATATTATATCCAGTAACACAGGATCCCAAGCAGCATGGATCCACTGGAAAGATTATGTCACACAGATATTATATCCAGTAACACAGGATCCCAAGCAGCATGGATCCACTGGAAAGATTATGTCACACAGATATTATATCCAGTAACACAGGATCCCAAGCAGCATGGATCCACTGGAAAGATTATGTCACACAGATATTATATCCAGTAACACAGGATCCCAAGCAGCATGGATCCACTGGAAAGATTATGTCACACAGATATTATATCCAGTAACACAGGATCCCAAGCAGCATGGATCCACTGGAGAGATCATGTCACACACACATTATATCCAGTAACACAGGATCCCAAGCAGCATGGATCCACTGGAAAGATTATGTCACACAGATATTATATCCAGTAACACAGGATCCCAAGCAGCATGGATCCACTGGAAAGATTATGTCACACAGATATTATATCCAGTAACACAGGATCCCAAGCAGCATGGATCCACTGGAAAGATTATGTCACACAGATATTATATCCAGTAACACAGGATCCCAAGCAGCATGGATCCACTGGAAAGATTATGTCACACAGATATTATATCCAGTAACACAGGATCCCAAGCAGCATGGATCCACTGGAAAGATTATGTCACACAGATATTATATCCAGTAACACAGGATCCCAAGCAGCATGGATCCACTGGAAAGATTATGTCACACAGATATTATATCCAGTAACACAGGATCCCAAGCAGCATGGATCCACTGGAAAGATTATGTCACACAGATATTATATCCAGTAACACAGGATCCCAAGCAGCATGGATCCACTGGAAAGATTATGTCACACAGATATTATATCCAGTAACACAGGATCCCAAGCAGCATGGATCCACTGGAAAGATTATGTCACACAGATATTATATCCAGTAACACAGGATCCCAAGCAGCATGGATCCACTGGAAAGATTATGTCACACAGATATTATATCCAGTAACACAGGATCCCAAGCAGCATGGATCCACTGGAAAGATTATGTCACACAGATATTATATCCAGTAACACAGGATCCCAAGCAGCATGGATCCACTGGAAAGATTATGTCACACAGATATTATATCCAGTAACACAGGATCCCAAGCAGCATGGATCCACTGGAAAGATTATGTCACACAGATATTATATCCAGTAACACAGGATCCCAAGCAGCATGGATCCACTGGAAAGATTATGTCACACAGATATTATATCCAGTAACACAGGATCCCAAGCAGCATGGATCCACTGGAAAGATTATGTCACACAGATATTATATCCAGTAACACAGGATCCCAAGCAGCATGGATCCACTGGAAAGATTATGTCACACAGATATTATATCCAGTAACACAGGATCCCAAGCAGCATGGATCCACTGGAAAGATTATGTCACACAGATATTATATCCAGTAACACAGGATCCCAAGCAGCATGGATCCACTGGAAAGATTATGTCACACAGATATTATATCCAGTAACACAGGATCCCAAGCAGCATGGATCCACTGGAAAGATTATGTCACACAGATATTATATCCAGTAACACAGGATCCCAAGCAGCATGGATCCACTGGAAAGATTATGTCACACAGATATTATATCCAGTAACACAGGATCCCAAGCAGCATGGATCCACTGGAAAGATTATGTCACACAGATATTATATCCAGTAACACAGGATCCCAAGCAGCATGGATCCACTGGAAAGATTATGTCACACAGATATTATATCCAGTAACACAGGATCCCAAGCAGCATGGATCCACTGGAAAGATTATGTCACACAGATATTATATCCAGTAACACAGGATCCCAAGCAGCATGGATCCACTGGAAAGATTATGTCACACAGATATTATATCCAGTAACACAGGATCCCAAGCAGCATGGATCCACTGGAAAGATTATGTCACACAGATATTATATCCAGTAACACAGGATCCCAAGCAGCATGGATCCACTGGAAAGATTATGTCACACAGATATTATATCCAGTAACACAGGATCCCAAGCAGCATGGATCCACTGGAAAGATTATGTCACACAGATATTATATCCAGTAACACAGGATCCCAAGCAGCATGGATCCACTGGAAAGATTATGTCACACAGATATTATATCCAGTAACACAGGATCCCAAGCAGCATGGATCCACTGGAAAGATTATGTCACACAGATATTATATCCAGTAACACAGGATCCCAAGCAGCATGGATCCACTGGAAAGATTATGTCACACAGATATTATATCCAGTAACACAGGATCCCAAGCAGCATGGATCCACTGGAAAGATTATGTCACACAGATATTATATCCAGTAACACAGGATCCCAAGCAGCATGGATCCACTGGAAAGATTATGTCACACAGATATTATATCCAGTAACACAGGATCCCAAGCAGCATGGATCCACTGGAAAGATTATGTCACACAGATATTATATCCAGTAACACAGGATCCCAAGCAGCATGGATCCACTGGAAAGATTATGTCACACAGATATTATATCCAGTAACACAGGATCCCAAGCAGCATGGATCCACTGGAAAGATTATGTCACACAGATATTATATCCAGTAACACAGGATCCCAAGCAGCATGGATCCACTGGAAAGATTATGTCACACAGATATTATATCCAGTAACACAGGATCCCAAGCAGCATGGATCCACTGGAAAGATTATGTCACACAGATATTATATCCAGTAACACAGGATCCCAAGCAGCATGGATCCACTGGAAAGATTATGTCACACAGATATTATATCCAGTAACACAGGATCCCAAGCAGCATGGATCCACTGGAAAGATTATGTCACACAGATATTATATCCAGTAACACAGGATCCCAAGCAGCAGGCCAATACAGTAGAACAATTTAAACATGCTTGGGATAAATATAAGGGTATCCTAAATTGTAAACCAAATTGAGGGTAAATAGGGTCTAGGGTCAGTATAGTTTTAAATAAACAAATGGGCAGACTAGATGGGCCATGTGGCTCTTATCTGCCATCACTTTCTATGTTTCTACCACAGAGATGACCATGCTCCTGTATTCCAGTCTGATAGGAGGCCGGGCCAGCAATCACAAACACTGGGCAAGTCCTGCAGATGAACAGTTTTTGATTAGAGCAGGGGAGGCATGGAGTATTAGGAGGGGTAGAGGACTGATGTAGGTGGCATGGGGCACCGGTATACACCAGAAGGAGTGGCATAATGCAGGCATGGAGCACACGAAAGGGTTGGGAGCAGAAGAGTAAGCATGGGACATAGAAGAGGAGGCATGGGGCACAGGAGAGGGTGTGGATCAGAAGAGGAGGCATGGGGCACAGGAGAGGGTGTGGATCAGAAGAGGTGGCATTGGGCGCAGGAGAGGGTGTGGGTCCGGAGAAGAGGTGGCATGGTGCACAAGAGAGGGTGTGGATCAGGAAAAGAAATGGCATGGGGCACAGGAGAGGGTGTGGATCAGGAGAAGAGGAGAGGATGTGGGTAAGGAGAAGAGGTAGTATGGGGCACAGGAGAGGGTGTGGGGCAGAAGAGGGCATGGTGCACAGGAGAGGGTGTGGATCAGGAAAAGAGGTGACATGAGGCACAGGAGAGGGTGTGGATCAGGAGCGGAGGTGGCATCTACCAGAGGGGATGTAACACACTATTTACGTCTCGTGGATGTCACACTGGAACGCTGTAACCAGCCAATCCTCACGCAGCACATAATACAAGTGGCACAGGGCAGTTAAATACATTTATTTCATAGAACCATTAAAATGGAGAAGGGTTAGAGATAGATATAGAGAGTACACCTGGATATCACAGAGGGTACACCTGGATATCACAGAGGGTACACCTGGATATCACAGAGGGTACACCTGGACATCACAGAGGGTACACCTGGACATCACAGAGAATAGAGATAATTTAGTGTTCAGAATGAAACATAAAAACAAAGCAGCATTAAACATATAAAATACACCGTGCTTTAACCATTAAACCCCTGCTGGACAATAGACGCCCATATATCCAAAGTGCTGAGAACTCTTATCTCCATCCCCCAAGCTTTTAGGCAGAGCGTCCGCTCAAAGGGGGGGCAGGTAGGTTCGGGGTCAGCGCCCCGGGGCTGTGCTTCCATGTGCGGAGATCCAGCAGGACCTGGTTCAGACTGTGCATCCATTGGTCCTTCTCCTCCCTTGTGTCTGCGGACAGCCAGCTCCTGGAGGACACGTAGACGTTAGCAATCCTCATCATGTACCACATACAAGTCACGTCTCCCTTTGCCGGCTACTCACTTGGTGAAGCACAGGGTGTTGCGGCACTGAGTGACCAGCGTGTCCGTGTCATCTTCCCGTTGAGGTCTCATGGTGACGAGCTCCAAGGTGTGGGCACGGGCACAGCTCTCTCTGGTTGCTGCCTCGATCTTGGCACTAGTGCAGTTGATGAGATTGATTCTGGCCAGAGGTTCCTGGGTGAGAATTACCAGTGGTCAGATTCTGGTCTGTGAGACTCCAGCGTCCATCATATCATGGACTCACCTTGCCAGACTCCTGGTCAGGATACGCCCAGAATGACAGACAATTGCCAGACAAGACACACCAGCGCCGGTGCCAGGCTCCCAAGCCACCGACATCCTCAAACATGGTCTACAAGAGAAAAACACAACAAGATTGGCAAGGAAGTGAAGCGCAGCAGATGGCAAGTGGAGCACAGAGGTGGCAGCCTACCAGAAATCCCCTACGCTGGACAGAAGAGTGACTCTGACACCGCAGCTTCACATACAGGCTGCCCTCCAGGGGAGAGAGAAAGGGAACCTGAGGAGAAAGGGCAATCAGAACAACGCTGGC
>WWET01005636.1:42243-57530 GCA_011038615.1 Limnodynastes dumerilii
GGGGGGAGGCATTTAAATGAGTCTTTGAGGGCGCGGTAGAATCGCACGTACGGAATACATATACGCACATATGTACACACGTAAAGTTAGAGGTGCTCTATGGAGGCGTTAGTGTATGATTGCACGGCCATGAGAGGGGCGTGACCTGGGTGTTGGTGGGTGTTGGCTTGCTACGTGCGTATAATTGCGTCCTTTTGAACAAACGCATCTCTGAATACGGCCCAGTATCACAGGTTAGCATTGCTACCTCACTCCATTTGGATTAATTGCACAGGTACTCAGCACACCTCAAAAACAGGATATGTATAATAAGAACAGTGGCAGATAGCCATTTTTGAAGCCCAGAAGCTCAGACTGTAATAAGCCCTCCTTCGCAACCAGCAACAATATGCCAAAAGCCCAAATGGCAGAGAACGGGGTGGCGGGGTGGAGTCTTCCCCCCAGCAATGAGGTCTGAGTAACCGCTGTTATCTTCTTCAATGTACACAGTGACACTGACAGCATCTCTCTATTCTGCGCCTGGCCCGCTCATAAGACCCATCCTCTGGGTGGAGATGTAGATAGAGTGTCTGCTGGTCAGCACTCATCAGGGGGGGTTTCTGGGTACTCATAAACCCTCCTGCATAGGAAATATCCTAAGGTCAATATCGGTGCCAGTCCCCGGCAAGAATAATGCCTTTTAGAAATAGAGACAGCCAAAAGTTCTTTTTTTGGCTGTCTCTATTTTGAATAGCGAGCTATTTTTGCATTTTTGTTTTTGGAATGGATGAGTGTGCCGATCGGCAGAATAGCGATCTATTTTTGCATTTTTGTTTTTGGAATGGATGAGTGTGCCGATCGGCATACTTATTCATTCATTTTCAGAAGCGCGACCCGCCACATACACCCTGGAAAAGGTGGATAACCTCTTCAGGGACTTTTAGGGTTAGGGGGAGCGTAAGGGTTAGACTCTGGGGAAGGGAAGGTTAGGGTTATGTGCATGGAAGGGAAGGGTTAGGGTCAGGTTGCATGGAAGGGAAGGGTTAGGGTCAGGTTGCATGGAAGGGGAGGGTTAGGGTCAGGTTGCATGGAAGGGGAGGGTTAGGGTCAGGCTGCATGGAAGGGGAGGGTTAGGGTCAGGCTGCATGGAAGGGGAGGGTTAGGGTCAGGCTGCATGGAAGGGAAGGGTTAGGGTCAGGCTGCATGGAAGGGAAGGGTTAGGTTTAGATTCTTCACTTGCTTTTTGGAGCATCGTGTTCGGTGCTCCGCGGATTGATTGCTTTCCCTCTTTGAGGCAGAAGCAATTGATTTCCCAGCCAGTTGGGAACTATGGAAATAGGGCGTTCTGGAAGAGGGACTACACCTGCTCTACAGACACCAGTACCTGTAGTGAAGATTGTTCTCTTCATCAGACATCTTCAAAGTAACCTGGGGATCCTCTAACAACTCTGGCAAACTGGACACCACCGAATGCTGCAGGACAACGGAGAGTGAGACACGAAACCCCGGCACCATCTGCTGAATATAAAACACAACTCACCAGAGGGCTGATTGCTGCCTGGATGTCTACGCATTTTGTAAGTGGAGACAAAATGGACAACGGTGGCAGCTCTATGTCCAGCTTATCCGAATCGTCGCCTGCATTCAGCTCATCTGAAGCGTCCCCGGCACCATCCTCAAGCGCATCCTCAAACAGGCGGTCAATCAGCTCAGAGCTGTTCATAGTCACCTGGGACGGGTCCTCTTCCACATCCCCCGGGCTGAGGCCTGGAGACAAGGCTGAGAATAACTCTGTACATGGATTGCGGGACAACACCTTATGAGCATTACAGCAGTTACCTTTCTCAGGCTGGACAGTGTCCTCTGGGCAGCACCCTGGAGACAGCGAATCTAACACAGGAAAACAGAAAACTCTGGCCGTTACACGAGATTTATCACCATGTTCTGCGTTCCTCTACATCGTGTAACGGGAACAGGTCAATGACTGACATCCCAGGACAGCCATGACGGTCCCTGGTTCTTACCAGAGTGACGGCTTCCTCTGAGCTGTATCTCCAGCGAGGAAACACAACGATCATCAGACACATCTAAGGATCTGTCACTACCTTCCAGAGAGAGCTCCACAGACTCCGATCCCTGTACAGAGACAGCAGCATGTCACTAGAAAACCTCCACAGGAGTCAGGGATCCCCACACAGAGCCCTACAGGGGAAAAGATGGAGGACCATGACCTTCCCCTAATACCCGCCACTTACACTAGAGTCAGACTGAGTTTCCAGCAAGGGGCCCATTCTCACTGTGCCACGCCCCGTCCTGACCCGGCGCCTTCTTTTCCCCCTTCCGAGGTCCTAGAGTCCAGGGGGGATTAAAGGAGGCGCTATATGGACATCATAAGAGCCGTGCCAGTGCCCATATACCACCGGTGATATACCATGGCTCGTGTAATGCCACCTTGTGTCACATCTCACCTGCACTAATGTGCCCATATACCACCAGCGATATACCATGGCTTGTGTCACACCACACCTGCACTAATGTGCCCATATACCACCGTGATATACCATGACTAGTGTCACACCACACCTGCATTAATGTGCCCATATACCACTAGTGCCACCAGTGATATACCATGGCTAGTGTCACCATACACCTGCACTAATGTGCCCATATACCACCAGTGCCACCGTGATATACCATGGCTAGTGTAATGCCACCTCGTGTCACACCACACCTGCACACACGTTCTCACCACACTGGTTTGTTCCAGCAGTCTCTTTTGGCGCTGTCTCATGGACTCCACTCTCCAGGGGTTATTGTGATCCACAATGGTGCAGACCATGGCCAGCTCCTCCTGACGCTCCTCAGAAGAGCAGCAGGGGGGGGGGGGGAACCAATCATGTCCCACAAGGGAAATCACGGGCTGTGACCACCAGGTCCTGGCAATATTATGCTACGTATAAGCCACCTTGCGTATCCGGCTGGCCGTCTCATTACTTGGCAGGCTGTCTTCTGCGGGAAGTAGAGGGCAACGAGCAGCCAGGGTGCTATGAGCCAATGGGGTCCTTCCAGGGTCCTCCCAGGGTCCTTGGAGACAATCACATAAAGCTGGATGAACAAACACCTATACCCCAGCCATAGCCAGGGACATCAAGCACAGCTCTGACACTCGGGTGAGAGCCGCCCCTAGGCAGCACTGTCTAATGCTTCTGCCACATCAGTTACCGGCCACTTCTTCCACTGCGCCGTCCAGCGTTGCCACCGTTATCAGCGAGACGTTCTGTAAAGACACAGTGAGGGTAATGGCACCTATTCCCTCTCTACTACACCTATGGGAGGTTCAGAAGATGTCACACTGACCTTCCTGCTGTCCTCCCCAGTGTCCGGTGCTGCTGCAGGATGAGAGAGGTTACAATGTAGTGAGAAGATCCACCAATCACACTGCGGAGAGCAGCCCGCACCCATCCTGTACCTGTCGTGCCCACGTCCTGTAACATCTGAATGCGTGACCTGACAGAGGGGATGGCCGGGGTGTCCGGCTTTATTTCCTGCTCTGTGATCCGGAGCAACGAAGACCAACTATTTCTAGACGGCCCCCACAAGCTCTCAGACGCCGGGGGGTCGCTGTTCTCAGACGCCGGGGGGTCGCTGTTCTCCTTCTCTCCATCAGCAGCCGGGAATCGTCTCTTTCTGGGCGACTCGTTTACTGTGCCTGGGCCTGAGGAGCGGACACAGAAGAATCACCCTCAGTAGCCCCTTCCTGAGCTTCCCATTCAGCATTCATATAGTCCCGCCCCACCTACACCACACCCCCTATAGACCCAGCCCCACCTACACCACACCCCCTATAGACCATCCCCACCTACACCACACACCCTATAGACCATCCCCACCTACACCACACACCCTACAGACCAGCACCGCAAGAATCACACACGCGTCTCACCCGTTCTCCTCTCTCACCCTCCTCACCCGTTCTCCTCTCTCACCCTCCTCACCCGTTCTCCTCTCTCACCCTCCTCACCCGTTCTCCTCTCTCACCCTCCTCACCCGTTCTCCTCTCTCACCCTCCTCACCCGTTCTCCTCTCTCACCCTCCTCACCCGTTCTCCTCTCTCACCCTCCTCACCCGTTCTCCTCTCTCACCCTCCTCACCCGTTCTCCTCTCTCACCCTCCTCACCCGTTCTCCTCTCTCACCCTCCTCACCCGTTCTCCTCTCTCACCCTCCTCACCCGTTCTCCTCTCTCACCCTCCTCACCCGTTCTCCTCTCTCACCCTCCTCACCCGTTCTCCTCTCTCACCCTCCTCACCCGTTCTCCTCTCTCACCCTCCTCACCCGTTCTCCTCTCTCACCCTCCTCACCCGTTCTCCTCTCTCACCCTCCTCACCCGTTCTCCTCTCTCACCCTCCTCACCCGTTCTCCTCTCTCACCCTCCTCACCCGTTCTCCTCTCTCACCCTCCTCACCCGTTCTCCTCTCTCACCCTCCTCACCCGTTCTCCTCTCTCACCCTCCTCACCCGTTCTCCTCTCTCACCCTCCTCACCCGTTCTCCTCTCTCACCCTCCTCACCCGTTCTCCTCTCTCACCCTCCTCACCCGTTCTCCTCTCTCACCCTCCTCACCCGTTCTCCTCTCTCACCCTCCTCACCCGTTCTCCTCTCTCACCCTCCTCACCCGTTCTCCTCTCTCACCCTCCTCACCCGTTCTCCTCTCTCACCCTCCTCACCCGTTCTCCTCTCTCACCCTCCTCACCCGTTCTCCTCTCTCACCCTCCTCACCCGTTCTCCTCTCTCACCCTCCTCACCCGTTCTCCTCTCTCACCCTCCTCACCCGTTCTCCTCTCTCACCCTCCTCACCCGTTCTCCTCTCTCACCCTCCTCACCCGTTCTCCTCTCTCACCCTCCTCACCCGTTCTCCTCTCTCACCCTCCTCACCCGTTCTCCTCTCTCACCCTCCTCACCCGTTCTCCTCTCTCACCCTCCTCACCCGTTCTCCTCTCTCACCCTCCTCACCCGTTCTCCTCTCTCACCCTCCTCACCCGTTCTCCTCTCTCACCCTCCTCACCCGTTCTCCTCTCTCACCCTCCTCACCCGTTCTCCTCTCTCACCCTCCTCACCCGTTCTCCTCTCTCACCCTCCTCACCCGTTCTCCTCTCTCACCCTCCTCACCCGTTCTCCTCTCTCACCCTCCTCACCCGTTCTCCTCTCTCACCCTCCTCACCCGTTCTCCTCTCTCACCCTCCTCACCCGTTCTCCTCTCTCACCCTCCTCACCCGTTCTCCTCTCTCACCCTCCTCACCCGTTCTCCTCTCTCACCCTCCTCACCCGTTCTCCTCTCTCACCCTCCTCACCCGTTCTCCTCTCTCACCCTCCTCACCCGTTCTCCTCTCTCACCCTCCTCACCCGTTCTCCTCTCTCACCCTCCTCACCCGTTCTCCTCTCTCACCCTCCTCACCCGTTCTCCTCTCTCACCCTCCTCACCCGTTCTCCTCTCTCACCCTCCTCACCCGTTCTCCTCTCTCACCCTCCTCACCCGTTCTCCTCTCTCACCCTCCTCACCCGTTCTCCTCTCTCACCCTCCTCACCCGTTCTCCTCTCTCACCCTCCTCACCCGTTCTCCTCTCTCACCCTCCTCACCCGTTCTCCTCTCTCACCCTCCTCACCCGTTCTCCTCTCTCACCCTCCTCACCCGTTCTCCTCTCTCACCCTCCTCACCCGTTCTCCTCTCTCACCCTCCTCACCCGTTCTCCTCTCTCACCCTCCTCACCCGTTCTCCTCTCTCACCCTCCTCACCCGTTCTCCTCTCTCACCCTCCTCACCCGTTCTCCTCTCTCACCCTCCTCACCCGTTCTCCTCTCTCACCCTCCTCACCCGTTCTCCTCTCTCACCCTCCTCACCCGTTCTCCTCTCTCACCCTCCTCACCCGTTCTCCTCTCTCACCCTCCTCACCCGTTCTCCTCTCTCACCCTCCTCACCCGTTCTCCTCTCTCACCCTCCTCACCCGTTCTCCTCTCTCACCCTCCTCACCCGTTCTCCTCTCTCACCCTCCTCACCCGTTCTCCTCTCTCACCCTCCTCACCCGTTCTCCTCTCTCACCCTCCTCACCCGTTCTCCTCTCTCACCCTCCTCACCCGTTCTCCTCTCTCACCCTCCTCACCCGTTCTCCTCTCTCACCCTCCTCACCCGTTCTCCTCTCTCACCCTCCTCACCCGTTCTCCTCTCTCACCCTCCTCACCCGTTCTCCTCTCTCACCCTCCTCACCCGTTCTCCTCTCTCACCCTCCTCACCCGTTCTCCTCTCTCACCCTCCTCACCCGTTCTCCTCTCTCACCCTCCTCACCCGTTCTCCTCTCTCACCCTCCTCACCCGTTCTCCTCTCTCACCCTCCTCACCCGTTCTCCTCTCTCACCCTCCTCACCCGTTCTCCTCTCTCACCCTCCTCACCCGTTCTCCTCTCTCACCCTCCTCACCCGTTCTCCTCTCTCACCCTCCTCACCCGTTCTCCTCTCTCACCCTCCTCACCCGTTCTCCTCTCTCACCCTCCTCACCCGTTCTCCTCTCTCACCCTCCTCACCCGTTCTCCTCTCTCACCCTCCTCACCCGTTCTCCTCTCTCACCCTCCTCACCCGTTCTCCTCTCTCACCCTCCTCACCCGTTCTCCTCTCTCACCCTCCTCACCCGTTCTCCTCTCTCACCCTCCTCACCCGTTCTCCTCTCTCACCCTCCTCACCCGTTCTCCTCTCTCACCCTCCTCACCCGTTCTCCTCTCTCACCCTCCTCACCCGTTCTCCTCTCTCACCCTCCTCACCCGTTCTCCTCTCTCACCCTCCTCACCCGTTCTCCTCTCTCACCCTCCTCACCCGTTCTCCTCTCTCACCCTCCTCACCCGTTCTCCTCTCTCACCCTCCTCACCCGTTCTCCTCTCTCACCCTCCTCACCCGTTCTCCTCTCTCACCCTCCTCACCCGTTCTCCTCTCTCACCCTCCTCACCCGTTCTCCTCTCTCACCCTCCTCACCCGTTCTCCTCTCTCACCCTCCTCACCCGTTCTCCTCTCTCACCCTCCTCACCCGTTCTCCTCTCTCACCCTCCTCACCCGTTCTCCTCTCTCACCCTCCTCACCCGTTCTCCTCTCTCACCCTCCTCACCCGTTCTCCTCTCTCACCCTCCTCACCCGTTCTCCTCTCTCACCCTCCTCACCCGTTCTCCTCTCTCACCCTCCTCACCCGTTCTCCTCTCTCACCCTCCTCACCCGTTCTCCTCTCTCACCCTCCTCACCCGTTCTCCTCTCTCACCCTCCTCACCCGTTCTCCTCTCTCACCCTCCTCACCCGTTCTCCTCTCTCACCCTCCTCACCCGTTCTCCTCTCTCACCCTCCTCACCCGTTCTCCTCTCTCACCCTCCTCACCCGTTCTCCTCTCTCACCCTCCTCACCCGTTCTCCTCTCTCACCCTCCTCACCCGTTCTCCTCTCTCACCCTCCTCACCCGTTCTCCTCTCTCACCCTCCTCACCCGTTCTCCTCTCTCACCCTCCTCACCCGTTCTCCTCTCTCACCCTCCTCACCCGTTCTCCTCTCTCACCCTCCTCACCCGTTCTCCTCTCTCACCCTCCTCACCCGTTCTCCTCTCTCACCCTCCTCACCCGTTCTCCTCTCTCACCCTCCTCACCCGTTCTCCTCTCTCACCCTCCTCACCCGTTCTCCTCTCTCACCCTCCTCACCCGTTCTCCTCTCTCACCCTCCTCACCCGTTCTCCTCTCTCACCCTCCTCACCCGTTCTCCTCTCTCACCCTCCTCACCCGTTCTCCTCTCTCACCCTCCTCACCCGTTCTCCTCTCTCACCCTCCTCACCCGTTCTCCTCTCTCACCCTCCTCACCCGTTCTCCTCTCTCACCCTCCTCACCCGTTCTCCTCTCTCACCCTCCTCACCCGTTCTCCTCTCTCACCCTCCTCACCCGTTCTCCTCTCTCACCCTCCTCACCCGTTCTCCTCTCTCACCCTCCTCACCCGTTCTCCTCTCTCACCCTCCTCACCCGTTCTCCTCTCTCACCCTCCTCACCCGTTCTCCTCTCTCACCCTCCTCACCCGTTCTCCTCTCTCACCCTCCTCACCCGTTCTCCTCTCTCACCCTCCTCACCCGTTCTCCTCTCTCACCCTCCTCACCCGTTCTCCTCTCTCACCCTCCTCACCCGTTCTCCTCTCTCACCCTCCTCACCCGTTCTCCTCTCTCACCCTCCTCACCCGTTCTCCTCTCTCACCCTCCTCACCCGTTCTCCTCTCTCACCCTCCTCACCCGTTCTCCTCTCTCACCCTCCTCACCCGTTCTCCTCTCTCACCCTCCTCACCCGTTCTCCTCTCTCACCCTCCTCACCCGTTCTCCTCTCTCACCCTCCTCACCCGTTCTCCTCTCTCACCCTCCTCACCCGTTCTCCTCTCTCACCCTCCTCACCCGTTCTCCTCTCTCACCCTCCTCACCCGTTCTCCTCTCTCACCCTCCTCACCCGTTCTCCTCTCTCACCCTCCTCACCCGTTCTCCTCTCTCACCCTCCTCACCCGTTCTCCTCTCTCACCCTCCTCACCCGTTCTCCTCTCTCACCCTCCTCACCCGTTCTCCTCTCTCACCCTCCTCACCCGTTCTCCTCTCTCACCCTCCTCACCCGTTCTCCTCTCTCACCCTCCTCACCCGTTCTCCTCTCTCACCCTCCTCACCCGTTCTCCTCTCTCACCCTCCTCACCCGTTCTCCTCTCTCACCCTCCTCACCCGTTCTCCTCTCTCACCCTCCTCACCCGTTCTCCTCTCTCACCCTCCTCACCCGTTCTCCTCTCTCACCCTCCTCACCCGTTCTCCTCTCTCACCCTCCTCACCCGTTCTCCTCTCTCACCCTCCTCACCCGTTCTCCTCTCTCACCCTCCTCACCCGTTCTCCTCTCTCACCCTCCTCACCCGTTCTCCTCTCTCACCCTCCTCACCCGTTCTCCTCTCTCACCCTCCTCACCCGTTCTCCTCTCTCACCCTCCTCACCCGTTCTCCTCTCTCACCCTCCTCACCCGTTCTCCTCTCTCACCCTCCTCACCCGTTCTCCTCTCTCACCCTCCTCACCCGTTCTCCTCTCTCACCCTCCTCACCCGTTCTCCTCTCTCACCCTCCTCACCCGTTCTCCTCTCTCACCCTCCTCACCCGTTCTCCTCTCTCACCCTCCTCACCCGTTCTCCTCTCTCACCCTCCTCACCCGTTCTCCTCTCTCACCCTCCTCACCCGTTCTCCTCTCTCACCCTCCTCACCCGTTCTCCTCTCTCACCCTCCTCACCCGTTCTCCTCTCTCACCCTCCTCACCCGTTCTCCTCTCTCACCCTCCTCACCCGTTCTCCTCTCTCACCCTCCTCACCCGTTCTCCTCTCTCACCCTCCTCACCCGTTCTCCTCTCTCACCCTCCTCACCCGTTCTCCTCTCTCACCCTCCTCACCCGTTCTCCTCTCTCACCCTCCTCACCCGTTCTCCTCTCTCACCCTCCTCACCCGTTCTCCTCTCTCACCCTCCTCACCCGTTCTCCTCTCTCACCCTCCTCACCCGTTCTCCTCTCTCACCCTCCTCACCCGTTCTCCTCTCTCACCCTCCTCACCCGTTCTCCTCTCTCACCCTCCTCACCCGTTCTCCTCTCTCACCCTCCTCACCCGTTCTCCTCTCTCACCCTCCTCACCCGTTCTCCTCTCTCACCCTCCTCACCCGTTCTCCTCTCTCACCCTCCTCACCCGTTCTCCTCTCTCACCCTCCTCACCCGTTCTCCTCTCTCACCCTCCTCACCCGTTCTCCTCTCTCACCCTCCTCACCCGTTCTCCTCTCTCACCCTCCTCACCCGTTCTCCTCTCTCACCCTCCTCACCCGTTCTCCTCTCTCACCCTCCTCACCCGTTCTCCTCTCTCACCCTCCTCACCCGTTCTCCTCTCTCACCCTCCTCACCCGTTCTCCTCTCTCACCCTCCTCACCCGTTCTCCTCTCTCACCCTCCTCACCCGTTCTCCTCTCTCACCCTCCTCACCCGTTCTCCTCTCTCACCCTCCTCACCCGTTCTCCTCTCTCACCCTCCTCACCCGTTCTCCTCTCTCACCCTCCTCACCCGTTCTCCTCTCTCACCCTCCTCACCCGTTCTCCTCTCTCACCCTCCTCACCCGTTCTCCTCTCTCACCCTCCTCACCCGTTCTCCTCTCTCACCCTCCTCACCCGTTCTCCTCTCTCACCCTCCTCACCCGTTCTCCTCTCTCACCCTCCTCACCCGTTCTCCTCTCTCACCCTCCTCACCCGTTCTCCTCTCTCACCCTCCTCACCCGTTCTCCTCTCTCACCCTCCTCACCCGTTCTCCTCTCTCACCCTCCTCACCCGTTCTCCTCTCTCACCCTCCTCACCCGTTCTCCTCTCTCACCCTCCTCACCCGTTCTCCTCTCTCACCCTCCTCACCCGTTCTCCTCTCTCACCCTCCTCACCCGTTCTCCTCTCTCACCCTCCTCACCCGTTCTCCTCTCTCACCCTCCTCACCCGTTCTCCTCTCTCACCCTCCTCACCCGTTCTCCTCTCTCACCCTCCTCACCCGTTCTCCTCTCTCACCCTCCTCACCCGTTCTCCTCTCTCACCCTCCTCACCCGTTCTCCTCTCTCACCCTCCTCACCCGTTCTCCTCTCTCACCCTCCTCACCCGTTCTCCTCTCTCACCCTCCTCACCCGTTCTCCTCTCTCACCCTCCTCACCCGTTCTCCTCTCTCACCCTCCTCACCCGTTCTCCTCTCTCACCCTCCTCACCCGTTCTCCTCTCTCACCCTCCTCACCCGTTCTCCTCTCTCACCCTCCTCACCCGTTCTCCTCTCTCACCCTCCTCACCCGTTCTCCTCTCTCACCCTCCTCACCCGTTCTCCTCTCTCACCCTCCTCACCCGTTCTCCTCTCTCACCCTCCTCACCCGTTCTCCTCTCTCACCCTCCTCACCCGTTCTCCTCTCTCACCCTCCTCACCCGTTCTCCTCTCTCACCCTCCTCACCCGTTCTCCTCTCTCACCCTCCTCACCCGTTCTCCTCTCTCACCCTCCTCACCCGTTCTCCTCTCTCACCCTCCTCACCCGTTCTCCTCTCTCACCCTCCTCACCCGTTCTCCTCTCTCACCCTCCTCACCCGTTCTCCTCTCTCACCCTCCTCACCCGTTCTCCTCTCTCACCCTCCTCTCCTCTTCTCCCCCCTCCTCACCCGTTCTCCTTCTCTCTCTTTCCCCTCCTCACCCGTTCTCCTCTCTCACCCTCCTCACCCGTTCTCCTCTCTCCCCTCCTCACCCGTTCTCCTCTCTCTCTTTCCCCTCCTCCTCTCTCTCTTTCCCCTCCTCACCCGTTCTCTCTCCCCCTCCTCACCTGCTCTGACTCTGTGACAGATTTCAATCTCGGCGCCTAATACCCGCTGTATGAATCCTGGCACTAGAGGACAAGTGTCAGCTCCACCACAGCTCTGGTCACATCAACTCCACTTTCAGCGTCTCAAAGAATAGCAAAAATCTCACCCAAAATGGACACACACGCAAACACGCCACATCCGGAGCCCAAGCAACTGTTACTGTCAGCTCACCCGGGAGCCGCTTCGATTGGCTAACAACATGAAAAAGGCGGGACATACACACGTCAATCATTATACAGCCCGCAATGTGATAGCAGGAGCGAGAAAATGACACTGATTACCTGGCCACGCCCACAACATGTTTCACATATCATTATAATTTCATCACTAGTGACAAAATCAGCAGAGAATACTAAGCAGCACCTGTCACATAATACACGTAACTATACCTAAATATAGCGTATAATCTACCTATATCCCTTATAATATCACTAAATACACCTAATAATCTACCTCATAATATGCCTTAATACACCTCATAATCTACCTCATAACATACCTAGATATACCTCATAATCTACCTAAATACATTTCATAATCTACCTAAATACATTTCATAATACACCTCATAATCTACCTAATTACATTTCATAATATACCTCATAATATACCCAAATACACCTCAGAATCTACCTAAATACATTTCATAATTTACCTCATAATATCCCTTAATACACCTCATAATCTACATAAATACACCTCAGAATCTACCTAAATACATTTCATAATATACCTTATAATATCCCTAAATACACCTCATAATATACCTCATAATATGCCTTAATACACCTCATAATCTACATAAATACATTTCATAATTTACCTCATAATATACCTAGATATACCTCATAATCTACCTAAATACATATCATAATTTACCTAAATACACCTAATAATCTACCTCATAATATGCCTTCATGGTTGCCGACTCTCCCGGAACGTCCGGGAGACTCCCGGAACGTCCGGGAGACTCCCGGAATCCTGGGGGATCTCCCGGACTCCCGGGAGAGGACCCTTTTCTCCCGGAGACAATACAATGTCCGGGAATAATATTATTCCCGGACACTGTATTGTCACATACACAGTGCCCGGACCGCTGCATCCGGGCACTGTGTATGCGTTGCTATGACAATACATACACAGTTCCTGGATGCAGCGGTCCGGGCACTGTGTATGTGACAATACAGTGTCCGGGAATAATACTATTCCCGGACATTGTATTGTCTCCGGGAGAAAAGGGTCCTCTCCCGGGAGTCCGGGAGATCCCCCAGGATTCCGGGAGTCTCCCGGACGTTCCGGGAGAGTCGGCAACTATGAGATAACCAGCCTGACTGTGGTTGATTCAGCCACATATTTCTGTGCTAGACGGTCACACAGTGGTAAAAGAATGACACTTCCCATACACAAACATTCAGAAGCAATGTCACCCTCTGACCACTTGGATGCAGCAGATACCAAAATATATGAAGTTTCTTAATATGAGTGATGTTACCAAGGACAAATATTATATGGAAGAAATTGTTATACATGGGAATAATACAAAATGGAAATCATCTACATTATATTGTAATATTTATTAAGGAAAGGAAAACGCAGGGTAATTATAGTATGTGAGGGAGGGGGGGAATGTGTAATTATAGTATGTGAGGGAGGGGGGGTAATGTGTAATTATAGTATGTGAGGGGGGTAATTATAGGGTACTTGTTCATCTTTGCGGCCCCCTGCTAGACGCACCCTGCTGGACGCAAAGATGAGGAAGTACCCATATCCCTGCTACGCCGCCGCCGCACTAGCACTGATTCATGTGTTCATGTGTTCTGCGTCGGCCAGCAGGGGGCCGAAAAGAACAAGTACCATTTATAGTATGCGAGGGGGGGTAATGTGTAGTTATAGTATGCGAGGGGGTGTAATGTAAGGTTATTGCATTGGAGGTGGTGGTAATGTGAGGTTGTAGCATGCGGGGTGGGGGTAATGTGAGGTTATAGCATGCGGGGTGGGGGTAATATGTGGTTATAGCATGTGGGGGTTCCGTTTGCAAGCGCACGCACGTAGCAAGGAACACCTATTAAAACCCCAGTCACTCCCCTTGCTAAACCGTGCTCACATAGACTTACACCACCATAGACCACCTCTATCTTTCCATGTGCAGTCCCGTGCGTCTGTGTCCTCCGTACGTGCATATCATGATAATCGCGCCCACTTTCCTTCATTTAAATGCCTCTCCCCGCCCATTTTTTCTTAAATGCTCCCGTGTGTATGTTAGCGTCGCATATCCGGACGTATGTAGCCACGTACGTATCATACGTCCGTCCGTAAGGCACTTCCGCGCGTATAGTCTACATCACCTGCGTACAAACAGTTACTACGCATGCACAGTTGAAACATACCTAAAAATACGCACGGGAGTCGCCGTGAAAACGGAAGTCTGAATACGGCCCAATATCCCTAAATACACTTCATAATATCTCTAAATATACCTCACAATCTACCTCATAATGGGCCTGATCCAGAACAACGCGAATTTACGCGTGGCGGAGACGTAAAATCGCCCTTTGGTAAGTACTGCGCATGTGCACCATAGAAAATACACTCCGTAACGTAGCGTAATTGTGAACGTATGGGCCATTCACGTATGTGTCACGTAAATACTTACGTGTGGGTGTGCCAATTTTACGTGCGTCCAAAATACGTCTGAAATACGTGAAGTAGGCGGGGGATTGTATTTAAAGTGTACAGTATGGGCGTGCTTAGCTGCGTAAATTCGTCTAGCCCATACGTACGTGTGCGTATGACTGCGGTTACGTTAGAAAAAGGTAAGGTAGGGTTTGGAAAGCGTATCTTGACAAAATACGTACGTTCAAGGGGTGTGCCGAGGGGAGTGTAACAAATTTACGCGCACGAAAATACGCTACGCGAATAAACGTACGGCAAACGTAGTTCTGGATCTACCCCAATATACTTAATAATATCCCTAAATATACCTCATACTATACTTAATAATATCCCCAAGTACACCTCATAATGGACCTGATTCACACTTAAGAACGCGTTAGGTTCTTAAGTAAACGCAACCAATAGCAAGGCAACGCCCTCGGCACGCCCCTGGTTTTCAGGTTCTTAAGACACAAGTGCCATAGGGGTCTCTTAACTGTAGGTTTGCATTTGTGTGCGTAGGACGTCTAATTACGAACTTGACTGCATAACCGTGCCTCCTTTTGGTCATTTAAATGCCTCCCTCCACCCAATCTTTCTATCTGTTAATTATTCATGGCATGCCCCTTTCAGCGTAAGTTACTGCGAACCTATAGACTTAAGGTACGTACTATTGAAACATGGCATTTGCGTTCCCAAGTCCAACGTAAACAGCATAAAAAAGTTATTACGCATGTGCATTATAAACATTCGTAAAAATATGCACCTAAAAACACAAAACTTATTAAGTGTGATTCAGGTCCAATATCCCTCATAATCTACCTAAATACACTTCATAATATACCTCATAATGGACTGGATCCAGAACTACGTCTGTCTTTCATAGACGGACGTAATTCAATGAACAACAGCTACTGCGCATGCGTAATAGCTATTGTACGTAATCTGCGTCTCGTTTCGATACGTAGGTTGCGTCTATGCGGTCTTTTAGAAATCATAATAAAACCTTTTAGACCGCATAAACGCAATCTACGTATCGAAACGAGACACAGATTACGTACAATAGCTACTACGCATGCGCAGTAGCTGTTGTTCATTGAATTATGTCCGTCTATGGAAGACGGACGTAGTTCTGGATCTACCCCAATATCCCTAAATACACCTCAGACTGGCCCCTCTGCTGGGGGCCAGTCTTCTAACTTGGCCAAAAAAAAAACCACGCAAGCAAGACAACAAAAAGA
>WWET01005636.1:57548-75188 GCA_011038615.1 Limnodynastes dumerilii
AATATAGGGGTGCAGCCAAGGACCAAAGTGACCACAATGTAAATACAAGGAACAAGAGAGGTCCGGCGCTCCAAACATACATTAAATAACACTATGTGTCTGCACATAAATAAAAAGGAGGTTTTGTTCACAATATAGCTATATTGGGTTAAGCTCACCTGCCCAGCGTCAAGGCACCTCCTGTAGGTGAGTCCCTATCCATTTGCTATATGTGTACACAGGAGGTCTCTGTTAAGACACTACCTGCATTTGAATAGCCTGCAGCGGCCATGTTTGGGGAGTGGTCAGACTCCAAAATAAAATTAAACAGTAGCAAAAGAAATGGCCGCACTTCTGTTACTGCTACTGTTTAGTTTTATTTTGGAGTCTGACCACTCCCCAAACATGGCTGCTGCAGGCTATTCAAATGCAGGTAGTGTCTTAACAGAGACCTCCTGTGTACACATATAGCAAATGGATAGGGACTCACCTACAGGAGGTGCCTTGACGCTGGGCAGGTGAGTTTAACCCAATATAGCTATATTGTGAACTAAACCTCCTTTTTATTTATGTGCTGACACAGTGTTATTTAATGTATGTTTGGAGCGCCGGACCCTTGTAATGCTGATGCTTGTGTGTGAATGTTTGAGCTTGTGTGTGTGTGTTTATGTTTGTGTGCATGTATGTATTTATACGTGTGAACGGGTAGGAAATACAAATTATTTTGAGTGACATCACCAGTCATGAGCTGAAGTTTATTATGGTTAGTAAAGTAAGTGAATAAGAGGAGGGTGTATAAAGGTAGATATTGTCTCCTGAAGATTTTAGTTGCTGTGAAATAGCATTAAGCTCAGAGCTTGTTCCCCAGTAGGATCTGGTTAATAATATTTAATGTTCGGTTGCTGAAGACAATGCTTAGATGATCCATCCCTGGTATCTCATAGACATGGACTCTCTGATCCTGCTGACCCTCCCATCGCTTGCACAGTTCCATACTCCTCTTGTGCACAGTGTCATCGCCATCTGAGTATTTAATATCTATTGGGGGCTCATTGGGAAACCCGTCACCGTACACATAGGTCTCTGCTGTGGGATGACCAATACCATAGATACAATATACATCAACACCCGGTGGAGGAAGTCCTTTAATCAGACCCTTTGTGTCCTCCCACATGTAGTAGCCGTCTTCAAAACCAATGTCCGTGAAGAACTTCTGGTAGTCCTCATAAGTGTAATTAAAGGACGGCGTGGAAATAAAGACGTGGGATTCCGGCCATGCCAGGTTTGTCGGAAGCATCCAAGGATTAGTGGTGGTCATTCGCTGCTCTTCTCGAATTTTGATGTTCGAGACCATTGGAATCCCATGATTATCTCCTATGAATATAAAATCAGACAAATAATATCCATTTCCATACACAACTGACTGGGAATATTCCACCTCTAACTATGAGCTTTCAGTCTAAAGGTTGTTATTTACCACACAATTTAATAAAAGATGATATTGCCCGATGCCAGCCAATAATACACCCCTATATCTGTCTATAGAGACTCAACTGCCTCTGGTACCCTCAACTGCGGCATCACTGTGATGATTGAAACGTAGGAGCAGACTGAGATTTCACAGATGCAATAGATTAGAGAGCTTAATTTGATGCTCCCAATAGCTGCTCTTTACTTATCAGCTCTAATAGATACAGATGTATTCAGATAAAGGATCAGCTGCTACTTCTTATGCCAGCATAGTAGTAATAGTGACGATGCAATGTACGTAGTACTTAGGATCTTTAAAGACCTTGTAGTTATTGAGAAGGACGTGCCATGGCAGCCTTGGGTCATTATTAAGAAGAGTGGGTGGGGTATGTAATGGAGCTGGGGCGGCCGTAGCCAGGGAAACTCCAGACCTGAATCACAGTTAAGAAACTGCTAGTATTTCTATGCGTATTTTCAAGAACAGATAAACTGGGCGTTATTTACACAATCTACGTAGGATTTAGGAACGGAGATTCCTCAGTGGTTCTCGGCCCCGCTCATAATGAGATAAGTAAAAAGGGGCCAAGATAAGAAGAAAGGTAAGAAAAGTGGGTGGGTGGGGCAAGGCATTTAAATAGGGGACTGGGCAACTACTGGCCAATCAGGTTCCACCACCTCCTATATCAGTCCCACTCTGTCATACTATCAGCGCCGGTTATAACGTCTGTTTATCAGCCTCTGACCTGCTATTTTGTTCTCTCCTGTGCCTCTGCCTCGTGCCCTGTGCCAGTGACTTCTGAGTGTCCCATCCTTTACCTTGCATTTTTCAGTCCCGTTGTCCCTGCCGTCTCCTCCTTGCTCACTCTCCCACCTTAGTGTCTCAGTCTCCCCTGGTCTCCTTATTTACCCAGTGTGCATGTTTTTGTTCCCTCTGGGGAGTCCCCACTTCTTGTGTGTCAGGAAGAGTGTTTGCCCCATTTGTAGAGTTAGTCCTGTTTGTTCGGTCTGTCTCACCTCAGTCTGTTTTGGTCACATTCTTTGTTCCGTGTAGTCAGTCGCTGGTCATTACCTTCTGGTCCGCCTTCTCCTCCTGTTCCTGCTCTTATCTTACCTGTTACCTGTTATACTCTTTTCTTGTCTTTCTCTTCTCTCCCGGGTATTCTCTATAGCGTGTATCCTGACGGATTACTATCAGCTCCAGTCTATACCCACCTTCAGGGGCTCTAGTGAACACTCAGTCAAACATCAGGCTCTACAAACTGATGGCTTTTTCCCCGGTTCTCCATCGAGATAAACCTGGGGTACCCTAACATTATAACCAGCCATACCGATTCAAGATGTCCACGGCAGAAGCAATCATTGCCCAGGTCTCAAACCTGGGGCAAATGGTCCAAGCTCTCACGGAGAAGGTGAACAGCCAAGATCAGGCCATCTCTGCCATGCAGGCCGTCGCTGGCCCAGCTCCGCCTCAAGCCCAAACACAAGCTCCCATTGCTGCTCAATCAGACGTTAAAGTCAATCTCCCGGAACGGTTTTCTGGTAATCGGTCCCAGTTCCACCTCTTCAGACAGAACTGCAGACTGTACTTTCAACTGCGGCCCAATGCCTCTGGTAATGAACAATAAAGGGTGGGACTCATGTTGATTCAAGGAGACCCTCAGGCCTGGGCGTTCAGTTTATCTCCAGAAGATCCAGCACTTCAATCCGTCGACAGTTTCAACGCTTTAGGGCTACTCTATGAAGATCCAGACAGAGCCACCACTGCCGAAGCCAAACTTCGTGCCCTCCGCCAGGGCAGACGGACGGTCAAGGACTACAGTGCAGAATTCCACCGTTGGTCTAATGACTGCGGGATGACCCAGCTCTCCGCAGTCAATACCGATTGGGATTGTCGGATCAAGTTAAAGACGCTCTAGTGCAATTTTCTACTCCTGAAAGTCTGACTGACCTCATGCGGTTGGCAATCAAGGTAGACTGCCGCCTTAAGGAACGTCGACTAGAGAAGGAACCTTCTTTCACCTCGCTATATGTCCCTTCCGACTCTCAACCCTTGGATGAACCGATGCAGATTGGTTCTTACAGGCTCACTAAGGAGGAGAAGGCTCGGCGACGGACTTTAGGCCTCTGCCTATACTGCGGAGGGAAGGCCCACAGGGCCGATGCTTGTCCCAAGAAGCAGAACCTGCCGGGAAAAGATTAACCCAGCCGAACTTTAAGGGACCAAGTCAAACATTTGTCGGCCTTCATCGATAGTGGAGCATCAGGAAATTTCTTGGCTAAAGAGCTGGCTATCTCCTTAGGCATCAAGATGGAAGAACTCTCCTCCACAATTTCTGCCTTCGGTCTGGATGGTTAACCCCTCACAGGAGGCTTTATTCGTCACGTCTCGACACCTATTCGGATGTGCATTGGAGTCTGCCACTCAGAAAGTATCCAGTTTCTAATTACTCAATGCTCCACTGTTCGCCTAGTCTTGGGCTACCTCTGGTTAAATTGCATAATCCACACATCGATTGGGCCCAGGGAGAAATCATACAGTGGAGTCAGGACTGTAATGTCACCTGTATCTCTCATCCAGTTCGTCTGGCCCAGGTTACTTTGGAGAAACTCCCTCCTCAATATGCTGATTTTGCAGACGTGTTCTCCAAGCAAGCTTCGGAGCTACTTCCTCCACATAGGCCTTATGACTGTGCGATTGATCTGGTCCCAGGAGCTCGATTGCCCAAAAGAAGATTATTCTCCCTTTCCAGACCAGAATCCACGATGACCGAAGATTATATCCAGGAGAATCTAAAAAAAAGGCTTCATTCGTCCTTCCAAATCTCCTGTAGGGACTGGCTTCTTTTTTGTGGAAAAGAAAGACGGGTCTCTTAGACCGTGTATTGATTACCGGGCCTTGAATCTCATCACTGTAAAGAATACTTACCCGATTCCACTCATCTCTGACCTATTCAATCAACTTAAAGATGCGGTGATCTACACCAAGATTGACCTTCGTGGAGCTTACAACCTAATCCATATCAGGGAGGGGGATGAATGGAAGACAGCATTTAATACCCATTCTGGTCACTACGAATACTTGGTAATGCCGTTTGGTCTTTGTAACGCCCCAGCAGTTTTCCAAGATTTTATCAACGATGTTCTTCGTGATTTCCTGAGAAAATTTGTGGTAGTATACCTTGATGATATTCTCATCTTCTCCCCCTCCCTGGAGGAACACCGCCATCATGTCAGACAACCCTAACCCTAACCCTAAAGTTTTTACCCGTCTTCGGAAATTCCAGTTGTAAGTTTTAAAAATGCGAATTTGAAGTTTCAGAAGTGACCTTTCTGGGATACATAATTTCTCCCCAAGGCTTCGCCATGGACCCCGAGAAGGTCAAAGCCATTTTAGATTGGAAAGAACCTACCGATTTAAAAGCCATTCAAAGATTCATGGGCTTTTCCAACTATTATCGCGGCTTCATCAAATCCTTCTCTCTTCTCATGGCCCCTCACCAGCAAAAATGCTGATACCGTCAAGTGGCCTAGACCAGCTGTCAAAGCCTTCAATGCTCTGAAAATAGCTTTCACTACGGCTCCCATCCTCCGTCATCCTAATCCTGAATTACCATTTATTGTCGAAGTGGACACTTTGGATGTAGGGGTGGGAGCAGTTCTCTCCCAGAAAGATCCTCTGGAATGTAATTGGTTCCCATGTGCTTACTTCTACAAGCAATTTTCTTCAGCTGAAAAAATGTGGGGAATCGAGAATTGTTAGCCATAAAAATGGCTTTTGAAGAATGGAGGCATTGGCTTAAAGGTTCAGTACATACTGTGACAGTTCTCATTGATCATAAAAAACCTTTCTTACATTGAGTCTGCCAAGCGTTTAAATCCCCGTCAAGCCCGCTAGGCCCTTTTCTTCACAAAATTCAATTTCATCATTTCTTACAGATCCGGATCATTAAACCGCAGAGCTGACGCCTTGTCTCGTTCTTTTCTTCCAGTGCATGGTCTCAGCTCCCCACCCTTGCCTATCATCTCACCAGACTCCATCAAGATTGGCCTCACTCAGGATCTCCTCACCCAACTGCAGGCTGTTCAGGAGCAAGCTTCCAGTCAGAAGCCTACGGACCGTCTGTTTGTTCCTAGACTACTCAGAAAGCCAGTTCTTCAAGAGAATCATACCTGCAGGTCAGCAGGACATTTGGGGGTCCAGAAGACACTGAAACTTCTGTCTCGTTCAGTATGGTGGCCCTCGATGATTCAGGATACCAAAGAGTTTGTGAATGCTTGTGACCTCTGTGCCAGAAATAAAACTCCACGATCTCCACCCATAGGTCCTCTTCTACCTCTTCCTATACCCAACCGCCCTTGGACACAGATCTCCATGGATTTTATTACTGATCTACCCAACTCTCAAGGATTCACCACAGTATGGGTTGTGGTAGATAGATTCAGCAAGATGGCACATTTCATCCCTCTGCATGGTCTTCCCAGCGCTCAAACTTTGTCTGGCTTCTTTATTAAACATATTTTTAGACCCCATGGACTTCCTACCGAAATTGTGTCAGATTGAGGGTCACAGTTCGTCGCTGTCTTTTGGAAGTCATTCTGCAGGGGTTTGGGGATTCAAGTTAACCTATCCTCTGGTTACCACCCCCAATCAAATGGCCAGACAGAAAGAGTGAACCAATCACTCAAACAATACCTGCGCTGCTATGTCTCCAAACATCAAAACAACTGGGTGGAGAATTTGCCATGTTCGGAATTCGCCTACAACAACATCTATCATTCCTCCACCACAGTATCCCCCTTTTTCTGTGTCTACGGGTTCCATCCCAAAGCCAATTCTCTTTTCGCAGGTCACACCACTTCTAATATAGATGCCAGAAAAACTGTCAAGAACATGAAAAACATTTGGAGGGGCGTCAATCATTGCCTTCGGTTATCAGCCTTCAGAACCAAGAAAAGGGTGGACCAACACCGTGCCAAATGTAATTTCAAGGTTGGACAGAAAATTTGGCTTTCTACAAAAAATATCAGGTTGAAGCAAACATCCAAGAAACTGGGACCTCGATTCGTCGGACCCTTTGTTATTGTCAAGAAGATCAATCCAGTCGCCTTCAGATTAGCCTTAACCCGCAACCTCAAGATTCCACCAACCTTCCATTCTTCACTCTTGAAACCTTTTAAAGTCTCTAAACTGTATCGTCAACCGCAGACCTCTAAACAAATCTCTCTTGTCATCACTGATCAAGAAGAGTTTGAAGTGGAGAGTATCCTTGGCTCCAAAAATACCCGTAATACCCTATACTATCTCATTCATTGGAAGGGTTATGGGCCCGAAGAAAGATCATGGGTACCTACCA
This sequence comes from Limnodynastes dumerilii, assembly GCA_011038615.1. Lineage (NCBI taxonomy): Eukaryota > Metazoa > Chordata > Amphibia > Anura > Limnodynastidae > Limnodynastes > Limnodynastes dumerilii. Next base: position 64,352 of record WWET01005636.1, read on the forward strand.
GAGACCTACATGCAGAAAGACTGAAGGAAGACTTTCACAAAAACTTCCCAGAAAAACCAGGTCCTAGGGGGTATCAAAACCCCTCGTCAAGAGGGAGTATTGGTACAGCTGCCGTCGCCACTTGCGAACAGCCAGCTGATCCCGCACCTATGCTATTGCCGTCTCCCCACGTGTCGGCCTCTCTGGGACTTCCCCGTCCGATAGCAGTCCTAGCAATGGCGTCCCAGCAACCAGCTACACGTGGGCACCGCTGCTGCTTCAGGCGCGCGTCCCATGTGTTAATCCCGCGCCCTCAGCCTACAGAGTTAATCCTCACTTAGGGGGCTGGGCAGCTACTGGCCAATCAGGTTCCACCACCTCCTATATCAGTCCCACTCTGTCATACTATCAGCGCTGGTTATAGCATCTGTTTATCAGCCTGTGACCTGCTATTTAATTCTCTCCTGTGCCTCTGAGTGTCCCACCCTTTTATTGCATTTTCCAGTCCCATTGTCCCTGGCGTCTCCTCCTTGCTCACTCTCCCACCTTAGTGTCTCAGTCTCCCCTGGTCTCCTTATTTACCCAGTGTGCATGTATTTGTTCCCTCTGGGGAGTCCCCACTTCTTGTGTGTCAGGAAGAGTGTTTGCCCCTATTTGTAGAGGTTTGTCCGGTCTGTCTCACCTCAGTCTGTTTTTGTCACGTTCTTTGTTCCGTGTAGTCAGTCGCCGGTCAGTACCTTCTGGTTTGTCTTCTCTCCCTGTTCCTGCTCTTATCTTCACTTACCTGTTATACTCTTTTCTTGCCTTCCTCTTCTCTCCCAGGTATTCTCTATAGGGCGTATCCTAAAGGATTCCTATCAGCTTCAGTCTATCCCCACCTTCAGGGGCTTTAGCGAACACTCGGTTCGACATCAGGCTCTACAAACTGGTGAGTTGCCCGGCTTTTCCTCTCTTACTCTCGGGTCACCCCGGTTCTCCGTTGAGGTAAACCCGGGGTACCCTAACACAATGTTGTCTTTTATCCCTCAACCCCTAGGACCGCAGAGACAATGGTGTTCAAATGTTGCGAGGCTCACTCAGTACTGCTCTTGTTTTACCAGTTCCCCAAGGTCAATGGACAACCTCATGGAACCAATAAGGTTGTTCATTGTTCATTGTGAAAAGAGAACAGTGGATGGAATAGCAGTGTGTCATCTTCATAGAGAACCAAACACAGCTTCCATACCTCTTATAATTTCACACAAGCATTTAATAGTCTGGATCAGTCACTATGCCAACCAATCGCATCAACATCAACTGGGATTTAAATACAGCATGCAGTGATTCCTCACTAGGTCTCATTACATCCCTATCATTTCATATGCAGTTTATCATTCTGCTTTTTGCCTTAGAAATGTCTACAACTTCCCACATTTTCTTTTTTCTACCTGTGTGTGTGAGGGTCATGGATGATACTTCTCCTTACCTGCTGCATACATGTAATTACCTGACATAAGGACAAGCAGGGGCTTTACAGCTCCCCCCCATGGAGCTCCAATAGATATGAGTCCTTTAATATATTTCTTTTTCCACTCTGATGGCTGATGATTAAGGAAATAAAGCAGATACAGGTTGCCCAGGCTGTGGCCGATTAGGAAGACTGGCTTCTCATACTCTGTGTACATCTCCTCTATCAGACCTTGGAGTTTCTCAAAGTACTCTGCCTGGCCATCTAGAAACAAACAACAAGACAGGGTATAACATGTTTTACGGACCTGAATAATATTCTACAACCACCACTTTTATATGAGCAATTCATCTGCACTATTATATTTTTACTTTGCTTATGTTCTATGGTATTGGACAAAATATTCTTCGCTCTTACAGCTGGTTTTAATTAGAATTACCAGACTTAAGCACCCATGATCTGACTAAGATCCACAAGGCTACAAATGGGGATGGGAAAACCAGAGACTGGACATCCAGGTACAGTGCATAAGAGCCATAATATCAGGAAGAACGCAGAGAATGCACATCCATATACAGGGCACAACTCCACAATATCAGGAGGGACACAGAGACTGGACATCCAGATACAAGGGACAACTCCACAATATCAGGAGGAACACAGAGACTGGACATCCAGATACAAGGGACAACTCCACAATATCAGGAGGAACACAGAGACTGAACATCCAGATACAGGGGACATTCTATAATATTAGAAGGAACACAGAGACTGGACATCCAGATACAGGGGACAATGCCATAATATCAGGAGGACACAGGGACTGGACATCCAGATACAGGGGACAATGCCATAATATCAGGAGAAGCACAGAGACTGGACATCCAGATACAGGGGACTGCCATAATATCAGGAGAAGCACAGAGACTGGACTACCAGATACAGGAGACAACGCCATAATATCAGGAGGAACACAGAGACTGTACATCCAGATACAGGGGACAACTCCATAATATCAGGAGGAACACAGAGACTGTACATCCAGATACAGGAGACAATGCCATAACATCAGGAGGAACACAGAGACTGAACATCCAGATACAGGGGACAACTCCATAATATCAGGAGGAACACAGAGACTGGACATCCAGATACAGGGGACAATGCCATAATATCAGGAGGACACAGGGACTGGACATCCAGATACAGGGGACAATGCCATAATATCAGGAGGAGCACAGAGACTGGACTTCCAGATACAGGAGACAATGCCATGACATCAGGAGGAACACAGAGACTGAACGTCCAGATACAGGGGACAATGCCATAACATCAGGAGGAACACAGAGACTGGACATCCAGATACAGGGGACAATGGAGTTATTACTATGGAGAGAGACAGGGTGTATGGTAACAATGCTTGGTGATTTGTATGATCCAGTCAAACAGCAGTGTTAGTAGCATGACTGAGGGGAATTTTGGTATATAGTGAAAGTGAACAAGTTTATGTTAATGAAAGGAAAGACATATAATATAGTAGTTGTAAATAGTGTAGACAAATGTTAAGTGAGTTAAGGAATTTGGTAGCTTGTCTGAAGGGAGCGCTTGAATGTTTGGAGAGTAGAGAATTGAGGAAGGTTTTTTCAGAGAGTGGGTGAAGTCCTGTAACCGGGAATCAGAGCATTTGGATAGCGTAGAGGAGCTGTGTGTCCTATGACTGAAAATCAGGGCATTTGGTTAGTGTACAGGAGGTGTATGCCCTGTGACTGTGAAGCAAAGCATTTGGTTAGTGTAGAGGAGCTGTATGTCCTATGGCTGAAAATCAGGGCATTTGGTTAGTGTACAGGAGGTGTATGTCCTGTGACTGTGAAGCAGAGCATTTGGTTAGTGTAGAGGTGCTGTATGTCCTGTGGCTGCGAATCAGGACATTTGGTTAGTATAAAACATCTGTACTGTATGTCCTGTGACTGGGAATCAGAGCATTTGGTTAGTGTAGAGGAGCTGTATGTCCTGTGACTGGGAATCAGAGCATTGGGTTAGTGTGGAGGAGCTGTATGTCCTGTGATTGTGAATCAGGGCAATTGGTTAGTGTTTAGGATCTGTATGTCCTGTGACTGACAATCAGAGCATTTGGTTAGTGTGGAGGAGCTGTATGTCCTGTGGCTGGGAATCAAGGTATTTGGTTAGTGTGCAGGAGCTGTATGTTCTGCGACTGTGAATCAGATCATTGGGTTAGTGTGGAGGAGCTGTATGTCCTGTGACTGGGAAGCAGAGTATTTGGTTAGTATAGAGGAGTTGTATGTCCTGTGGCTGGGAATCAGAGCATTTGGTTAGTGTAGAGGAGCTGTATGTCGTGTGACTGGGAATCAGGGCATTTGGTTTGTGTAGAGGACCTGTATGTCCTGTGACTGGGAATCAGAACATTTGGTCATTGCGGAGGAGTTGCAGTCCTGTGACTGGGAATCAGGGCATTTGGTTAGTGTAGAGGAGCTGTATGTCCTATGACTGGGAATCAGCGAAATGGGTTAGTGTAGAGGAGCTGTATGTCCTGTGACTGGGAATCAGGGCATTGGGTTAGTGTGGAGGAGCTGTATGTCCTGTGACTGGTAATCAGGGAATTTGGTTAATGTTTAGGACTGTATGTCCTGTGACTGGCAATCAGAGCATTTGGTTAGTGTAGAGGAGCTGTAGTCCTGTGACTGAGAATCAGAGAATTTGGTTACTGTAGAGGAGCTGTATGTCCTGTGACTGGAAATCAGACCATTTTGTTAGTGTAGAGGAGCTTTATGTCTTGTGACTGGGAATCAGAGCATTTGGTTAGTGTAGAGGAGCTGTATGTCCTGTGACTGGGAATCAGAATAGTTGGTCAGCGTGGAGGAGCTGCAGTCCTGTGACTGGGAATCAGAGCATTTGGTTAGTGTAGAGGAGCTGTATGTCCTGTGGCTAGGAATCAGGGCATTTCTTTAGTGTAGAGGAGCTGTATATCCTGTCACTGGGAATCAGGACATTTGGTTAATGTAGAGGAGCTGTATGTCCTGTGGCTGGGAATCAGGTCATTTGGTTAGTGTACAGAAACTGTATGTCCTGTGACTGGAAAACAAAGCACTGGGTTAGTGTGGAGGAGCTGTATGTCCTGTGACTGGGAATCAGAACTTTGGGTTAGCCTTGAAGAGCTGTATGTCCTGTGACTGGGAATTAGAGCATTTGGTTAGTGTAGAGGAGCTGTATATCCTGTGACTGGGAATCAGGGCATTTAGTTAGTGTAGAGGAGCTGTATGTCCTGTGGCTGGGAATCAGGGCATTTGGTTAGTGTGCAGGAGCTGTAAGTCCTGTGACTGGGAATCAGAGCATTGTATTAGTGTGGAGGAGCTGTATGTTCTATAACTGGGAAGCAGAGTATTTGGTTAGTGTAGAGGAGCTGTATGTCCTGTGACTGGGAATGAGAGCATTTGGTTAGTGTAGAGGAGCTGTATGTCCTGTGACTGGGAATCAGAGCATTTGGTTAGTGTAGAGGAGCTGTATGTCCTGTGACTGGGAATCTGGGCATTGGGTTTGTGTAGAGGAGCTGTATGTCCTGTGACTGGGAATCAGAGCATTTGGTTGGTGTAGAGGAGCTGTATGTCCTGTGACTGGGAAGCAGAGCGTTTGGTTAGTGTAGAAGAGCTGTATGTCCTGTGGCTGTAAATCAGGGCATTTGGTTAGTGCACAGGAACTGTATGTCCTGTGACTTGGAATCAGAGCATTTTTTTTTTATTGTAGAGGAGCTGTATGTCCTGTGACTGGGAATCGGAGCATATTTTTTAGTGTATAGGAGCTGTATGACCTGTGACTGGGAATCAGAAAAACATTTTTTAGTGTAGAGGAGCTGTATGACCTGTGGCTGGGAATCATGGCATTTAGTCAGTGTACAGGAGTTGTATGACCTGTGACTGGGAATCAGAGCATTTGGTTAGTGTAGAGGAGCTATATGTCCTGTGACTGGGAATCAGAGAACTTGGTTACTGTAGAGGAGTTATATTTCCTGTGACTGCGAATCAGAGCATTTGGTTAGTGTAGAAGAGCTTTATGTCCTGTGACTGGGAATCAGGGCATTTGTTTAGTGTAGAGGAGCTGTAGTGCCATGACTGGGAATCAGGGCATTTGATTAGTGTAGAAGAGCTGTATGTCCTGTGACTGTGAAGCAGAACATTTGGGTAGTGTGGAGGAGCTGTATTGTCCTGTGACTGGGAATCAGGTCATTTGATTAGTGTAGAGGAGCTGTATGTCATAAGACTGGGAAGCAGAACATTTGGTTAGTGTAGAGGAGCTGTATGTTCTGTGACTGGGAATCAGAGCATTTGATTAGTGTAGAGGAGCTGCATGTCCTGTGACGGGGAATAAGTGTATTCTGTTAGTGTAGAGGAGCTGGATGTCCTGTGGGAGGGAGCTGGGATGTATCTTGAGATGAGAGAGGAAATGTATGTTGTGCAGTCTAATTGATGGCTGTATAGGTTAGTAAAAGAATTTTGTATTTGATTCTGTAATATATAGGCACCAATATAGAGACTGACAGAGTGGAGAAGCTCTTGAAGAGCATTTGCAAGAAAGATCAGTCTTGCTGATGCATGCGTAAATTTTATAATGTGGTAGTCCGATAATCAGTAATCAATGCAGAAGATGATTAGTGCATGAGTGAGAGTTTTTGCAGTGTCTTGTGTGAGATATTTGCGTATTCGGAAAATGTCTTTTAGATGTGTGTAACAGGATTTAGAGACTGATTGTATGTGAGGAACAAAGGACAGTTCAAAGTCAAGGGTAACACTTAAGCTTCGAGCTTAATGCGTAAGGATTATTATGTTATGTGCACCTGGAAGCCAGAGACTGTGGGCTGGAAAGAGTTCTCTTGAGATAATGAGTATGTACTTACTGGGAGCGATTCGCCAGTCGTAGGGAGCGGCACGGACTGTCTCGTCTCTTACATAACCATTGTTCACGAGGTTTTGTACGAGGGTGTGAAAATAGCCTGGTAGCCAATAGAAAAAGCATCAACTAATATATCACTTATACTTAATAATCATTGATAAACCTTGCGTTAAAGCTACATAAGGAAAGATTCTAGCAACAACTCTGCAGTGGAGTCACCAGATAATTAAAGGACATGGGGCACATAGACAAGTCTGCAGGGGGGACATGGGGCACATAGACAAGTCTGCAGGGGGGACATGGGGCAGGAAGGGATTGCTGTTGGATGGATGTTTCTTATGACAGCTTATTACCAGCTAACTTGCTTTTGTCCAGATATTCAACGGAAAAGGTTTTTCCGAAGCCTGGGACGCGGATATCAACCCCCTGAGCATTAAAGGCCTTTCTCGTAGTCTTGTTGTAGACAACTCTGAAAAAATGAAGACATTGTTCTTTATCACACGTGTTATATACATATATATAAGTGTATATATATATATATATATATATATATATATACTTATATACCCTATGGGCCGGATCCAGACCTACGCTCGCATGCGAACGTATGCTGATCGTAAGCGAAAAAACGTCAGAAAAAACGCACTGTGCATGTGCATAGTGACAACTTCCGGTCGTACCAATACCTTTTCGTAGCGGAGATTCTGGCGTTCGTATTGTTTGCGTTTTTTCCGACGACGGGGCGTGTCTATAGTACGAAGTTAGTACGGATGCTGGAGTTAAGGAATGTAGGCGGGGTGAGCCAATTAAATTGTACAGTATGGGCGTGCTTAGGCCGCTTCGAACAGCGCGTCGTTAAGAAAATACGTACGAACACATGGAAAAGTGAGGGTAGGGTTCGGCGGGCGTAATGAAAGGAAGGTAAGGGGAGTGTGGTGGGAGTGAAAGTTTTTACGCTGCAGCGGTAATACGCTCCGCTCTCATGCGTAGGTCTGGATCAGGCCCTATATATCTATCTGATCTCTCTACCTACACCCCACCCCCACCACAAGTATTGTGACCCTGACCCGTTACTATGACCCTCTCCTCAATTATTGGGACCCTCACCCAATTACTGACACCCCCAAAAAAATTACCATGATCCTCACCCCAATTATAGTGATCCTTGTCCTAATTACAAAGACCTTTATCCCAATTACCATGAACCTCACCCCATCATCAAGACCCTCTTCCCAATTACTTTGCCTCTCCCCAATTCCTGTGGAAACATCTTTAAGCCCTACAGCCCATGCCAAGAGGCTTCTCATCTCTAACTTTCCATGTATAGATCTATAGAGCATGTCAGGGGTGATTACCGGATATTATCCAGCCAGCAGTCTATCCCTAATGGCAGGAACATGTTGAGATTCAGCCAGACGGTGAAGTAGTCATCAGTCTTATGGTAACACATCCAGTTCACCACTTCCTCCTTGTCCACCTTTGCTTCAAGCTGATTTCCAAAGCACCCGGGTACTGGGAACACAATACAGGGACGACACAAGGAGACAAGGTCATATTTCTACAAGACTTTATATTTATAGTGTTTTCTCTGATAAATTTTAGATAAATGTTGTAGAATGACGATCAGGTAAGGATTTTAGGAAAAAAAACCAATTCAAGTTTGCAACGGTAGGTTTGTTAACAAGACAGGCAAAGTAAATGATTAACAGCCTTAAAATGTTGATGTGTATAGGCTCTTCTGCTGTGACTGATCTCAGGAGCTTTATAAGTGTCCAGCAGTAGTCGGCCAGTATACTGGATCTTCACTTGCCCCATTGCTGCTCTTCCATTATGGAAATGTCCCAGTGGAATCGTTCACCATGTTCATCGCTGACTGCCCCAAGAAGTGGCCATTCAGAGACATGTTACACCCCATGGTAAGATTTTAAGAGATTGTCCAGCAGGTATTTGTAGATGTCTGCCTTTGGGTTCCCTAGGAAGCTCTGGAAAAAGGCTTTCAAGAGGATTAAGCAGATCATCAAAGCTCCCATTGAGCATTCGTTTTCTCATTTGATCCACTCTTCGACTTTCATGAATTTCTTTCTTAAGTAGGCAAAGGCGAGGAAAACCCAGCTTTATATGGAGTGAAGGCAGAGACTTCCTCAGGATCAACATATAGTGCACTGACAACATTATTCACTCCCGGGGTTAGTGACATTCGGATTGGCCACTGCTTCTGCACATAATGGGAAACCAGTCCCAAAAAGAGTTAAATGACTTACAGCACAAACATGCCATCGGAGCTCCTCATATCATGCTCACGTGTCTCCTTCATAGCAGCATGAGGGTAACTAGTTGCTGTTGTGAGTAGCTCAGCTTTCAAGCTTATATTAGAGATATCGATGCATAAACACCAATCGTTTGTTACTCGTGACCAAGTGCTTCCATAACAGACTAAGCATCGTGGCCACAGACAAGTGTATCTTCAGTTGTGGTTCAGGAGATGTACAGGGAGTCTGCAAGTGTCTGATGCTCAACATGCTCTTCAGGCTCCATTTCTCATTCATCTTTTCAAACTTTAGAAGATAAAAGAAACCAAAAGGGGAGCTTACTCATAATAGGGCACTTCGGGATCGGGTTGTTGTAATAAAGAAGGTCGGTGCGAATACCAGTAGCAGAAATGTCAGAATGGATGGAGTGGAGCACATGTTGCACCTCAGTGTGAACAGACACTCGGGGGTATTTTAACTCTTGTGGGTGTGGTCAGCACAGGGTTCTGAGATCCAGTAGATTATCTGTTAGTGGGTGTGGTCAGCACAGGGTTCTGAGATCCAGTAGATTATCTGTTAGTGGGTGTGGTCAGCACAGGGTTCTGAGATCCAGTAGATTATCTGTTAGTGGGTGTGGTCAGCACAGGGTTCTGAGATCCAGTAGATTATCTGTTAGTGGGTGTGGTCAGCACAGGGTTCTGAGATCCAGTAGATTATCTGTTAGTGGGTGTGGTCAGCACAGGGTTCTGAGATCCAGTAGATTATCTATTAGTGGGTGTGGTCAGCACAGGGTTCTGAGATCCAGTAGATTATCTGTTAGTAGATGTGATCAGCACAGGGTTCTGAGATCCAGTAGATTATCTGTTAGTGGGTGAGGATCCGCACAGGGTTCTGAGATCCAGTATATTATCTGTTAGTAGGTGTGATCAGCACAGGGTTCTGAGATCCAGTAGATTATCTGTTAGTGGGTGTGGGTCACACAGGGACGGTCTGAGAAATGGGAGAAGTGAAAGGTGTGGCAGGTGCTGGAGAGGGCCCAGCGCTGGTAGGAAAGATGTCAGTCACAGGTACCGAATCCACCTTCAAAACTGCATCCTCAGGGGTTCCGCTTCCTCCTCTGGCAGGTCCACCACCGGGCTGTACGGGCATTGGCAGGAATATGGGTCCGGCAGTAGAAGGCGGTGTCTGACCCAGGGTGCCCCGCTGGTGTAGGCCAGGGATGGAGAGTCAGTGGGACACGTCAGCCCCATTCAGCAGCCAAGACATGCCCCCGCTTGAACTCTAGTGGAGGCTTTGGCACAGAGCTCATGGCGGACAGTAAATCCACGGATGTCACAGTGTGTTCATCAGATGTGCTGTGGTCCATATCATTGTGGTAGTGACATGTATGTGCTGAGAGCCCTCTGAACAGCCTGTGAGGAGCCTGTCACACATCAACCACCAGGTACTAAAGCTGCTGCTTCAGGAGTGGATTCAGACGTCTTTCTGCCGTTTAAATGTCAGCTATCGTCCTCTAGCGGCAGAGAAACAGCACAGCGTCTATGCTGCCCTTAGAAGGACTCGCAGGGCACAATGTGCGGGCTTCCGGGTGATATAAAGAATCTATGACCATTCATGAAGTCAGCAGAGAGAATGGATGTATAATGACACACACCAGACATACACACACACACACACACACACTCACACTCACACTCACACTCACACTCATATACACACACACACCAGACATACACACACACACACACACACACACACTCACACTCACACTCAGATACATACACTCACACTCAGATACACTCACACTCATATACACACACACACCAGACATACACACACACACTCAGATACATACACACACCAGACATACACACACTGACACTCATATACACTCACACTCAGATACATACACACTCACACTCAGATACACTCACACACTCATACACACACCAGACATACACACACACACACACTCAGATACATACACACACCAGACATACACACACTGACTCTCATATACACTCACACTCAGATACATACACACTCACACTCAGATACACTCACACACTCATACACACACCAGACATACACACACTGACACTCATATACACTCACACTCAGATACATACACACTCACACTCAGATACACTCACACTCATATACACACACACACCAGACATACACACACACACACACTCAGATACATACACACACCAGACATACACACACTGACACTCATATACACTCACACTCAGATACA
>WWET01005637.1:4911-21663 GCA_011038615.1 Limnodynastes dumerilii
CATAGTGTTGATTGTTGATTTTCCCTGAAACTCTGATTAACAATGAGGAACAGCTCCTGTTTTATACTGTTAGAGGATAATGACCTCATCCAACAGATAACACACTATTAAAGACTTCAAAGTAATGCCAAAACCACAGTCATCTGTAATGATTCAATTCTAAAATAAATATTTGATGTTGATGTGCCCATTTGTTATCTCAATATCTACTGCACTACATGATATCATTTTTATTCATAACCACTGATCATTTGTTAAAATGCGTTGTCAATCCCCGCTAAGAAAATCTGTTTTCGGAAATCGGGTTATTTGAAAGTTCCTTTGCTCGATACAAAAACCTGTTCTTAATTTCCTTTAATCGTGGTTCTTTTAAATAGCTGGCTTTCGTATTCCATAAATGCCTTCTGATGAAACCACAGGAACTTGGAGAAATGCGTAAAGACATTATCTGAATCATATCCCCTAATATAGACAAGTGCTACATATGAGCAAGAAGTTAATGATCAACATTTGAATTACAATCTGTTTATGAAGTGCTTTTTTTTTTTTTCCAACTCATCCCATTTATTACACACATCTGACAGACAGAACAATTAGCGTCGAGAAGCTGATCAATACTTCCATTGCCTTTCACTATTACAGTCTGTTTAAACAAGGTTCTGATTGTCACTATATTATGCCTATGTTGTGTGGAGTGGGAGAGACATATACCAAAGGATCCTGTAAAGGTGATTTATTGCATTGTTAAACATTTATTTAGGACTCTATTTACAACCATTATTTTTAGGTGATAATGGCAGTTTTCACTTGAAAACGTTCATTATCACCTAAAACAATGCTTTTTTGTTTTACAAAAGGTGCATCACCATGGAAATCAGTTGTTTCCACTACGATGTTCTGATACTTCTTATCTGTTCACCAGCCCATTCTTCTTAATGCAGGCCGGCTCTTCATTAAATGTACTAACCCCCAAAGATTATCATTCCGCTCCGAAGGATAAGATAACACCATCTCAGGATGGCGTTAGTGCCTTTATCCCAGCGTTCTCCCCATATACCCCCTTTTCCTCCCCCTAATAGCTGTTATTAGGGGGAGGAAAAGAGGGCATGTATCAGGAGACCACTGGGATAAACTAAGTGTCTAGCTTTAAAAAATGTAAAATAAAAAAATTGGTTTTTTTTACTACATTTTTTAAAATAAATACATTTAAAATACTAATTAGTAGGGGCGGAGCTAGCCGTGGATAAAAGCGAACGTGTCGCGCTAAGCTCCGGTATATTGATATTAAAAAGAACACTTTTTGCTATAAAAATCTCGGGTAGAACCACTTTTCTACTGCCTGTCAGCTCCCTGACCTCACAGAGCCCGGACCGGGACCACTCTGCTCCATCTAGACACCAGTCCGGAACTCCCCAGGGATGGCTGTCCTGTCTAGGCGGTGAAAGCCCTTGGGTGAGGAGTCCCTCCTGGGTCCTTGGAACAACATCTGTAACCGGGGGAGACTGGGATTACTGCACGGAACTGAAAATGACCGGGCCTGGGAGACACAGAGACAACTGCTCCGTCTGTCACCTTGGATTGAGGATTCCGTGGTGTCAGCTGCCTGCTGTCCCGCTGTCATGGTCCTGTCACCATCCGAGGCAGGAGGTAATCTGCTGCTAGCCTTCACGCTCCTGGTCTCCCCTGCAGATTCTAAACCGGCCCCGGCACCTCCGTTGTGACCCCCACCAGACGCTCAGCTCTTCTAGAGCCAGCTGCCTCCACTCTACAGAGCCAGTCCTCACTCCACACAGGCCTGCTGTATCGCCTAAGCGATGCTTTTTTCAGAAGGGAGGGGGAGGATTCTTCTCAGCTCCAGCCTCTGCTGGAGCCCAGGTACCCACCTGTAACCACAGACTGTGTAGTAACTGCAGCTCCCCTGACCCTCCTGCCGGCGTTGCCCACTTTGCCCAGGCTGGCACCCCTCAAGTGCTTAGGCTGATATTTCATGGGCTGATCATCCCAGCAGCTGAATCCACAGGATCGCGATTCTGCATTAATTACAGGCTTTGGTCTGCTCAGTTTATTTATTATACTTATTATTTATATTTATTTACTCCATCTACTGGCCACACTTTAAATTGCAACTACTTTTTCAAGATTTGGGCTCATAACTAAAGTATTAAAGAAGTGCATATTCATACCTGAAGGGTGTAATTTAGAGACAGTAAATGAGGGTTAACACCCTCCGTCACTCCCCGGTGGGTCATGCTTAATTGTTAATGATTACCACTACTCCTTGAGGGGGAACACAGCTTCGACCGTCTTCTAGACATCATGTGAAATCTTCCAAGTCTTCCTACAACTGCAGTTAAGATCTACAAATCTACATATATGATGGGCAAAAGAGGCACTGGGACTAGAGGCACCCCCAGTTCGAAGACGCCACTCACCCAGACTGACATACAACATCTTCTAGAGCCTCCCCCTCGCCTATCTCCTCTCCAGCTTCCTCTATGTGCTCTGAAGACGCGGAAGGCTTCCAGCACTCTCAACAGATGGAACCCTCCACTTTATCCACTGACGCTGTTGGTGAAATCTTACGTCGGTTCGACTCCCTGCCCACCAAGAAGGATAAACAAGATCTGGAACAGAGGCTCCAAGGTCAGCTCCAAACTAAAATCAGTCCTCTACGCACTGAAATCACGCAGATAACAAGTGACTGGCCTAGAGGAAGCACACGAAGAACAGGCCATGACAGTCGCATATCTCCAACAATCTTTGGAGCCATGCTCACAAGATCTATGTGACATGCAAGTTCACCTGGAGGACCTTGACAACCGGGGACGCAGCAATAATTTGCGCATTAGAGGAATTTCAGAGGACATACTACCACAAGGAATCATTGACGTCCTGACTGCAATTTTCAATGACCTGCTGGAGGCAGACCCCAACAATGTCATTGAATTTGATAGGGCCCATCGTGCCCTAGGTCCTAGAAGACCTCCATCGGAGCCCCCCAGAGACATTATCTGCTGCTTACATTACTTCACAATAAAAGAAGCTATCCTTCTGAAGGCCAGGCTGTCCGACAATCTTCAGTTCCAAGGCCAGCGTATCTAAATATACCAAGATTATTCCTGGCAGACTCTCTTCCAACGGCACCTCCTGAAACCCCTTACGGAGTCACTCTGCAAACATCAGATTAAGTATCGTTGGGGTTTCCCTCTAAGTCTCAGGGCAACGCATAGTGGTAAGGACGCCACCTTCCACTCCCCGGCAGACTTACCGACCTTTTGTGAAGCTATGGGCATCCCCCTGGTGTCCCTCCCAGATTGGCATAGATCGGCCTTACTACCTCTACTGGCAGACAGTGAGACGGAAGAAACACCTAAACCAAGATGTGATAAAAGTTACCGTGTAGTTGCATCACTAAGACTCAGTAGCTAAACTATGCCTCTCGGCCTTTGTGATAGTTAGGTTCCCATCCCCCAGCATTGAGTCCATTAAGCCACTTAGCTCCTTCCTTGTCTTTTGATACCAATTTGATAATCATTTAAGTGGTTTGAAAGTAAATACTGTAGTTGTTCTTTCAGTTTAGACAAATGTTTAGCTTGACGTGCGTTCTCTCCGCTCAGATAATATTGACGTGTCTTTCCTTCAGGAGACCCACTTTAAATACCCAAATGCTCCCGTGGTCAAGAGTTACCATTACCCCACTGCATTTTATAGTAACTGTTCCCATAAGAAAGTTAGAGGTGTCGCAATATTATTTTCTAGGCATCTTCCGCTAACCTCCGTACATTCAGTGGTCTTGAGAGAGGGAAGGTTCTTGCTGGTGAAGGGGGAGATTTTCGACCACACTTTAACTTTTGTCAATGTATATTCCCCAAACACTAATCAACCTAATTTTCTAACACAGATCCTAGAAGAGGTTGAACCACTCAGAGAAGGTACCTTGGTGGTGGGCGGAGATCTTAATTGGCCGCTTAATCCTTTGATTGACTCCTCCTATGGAGCTTCCACTTGGTCGCAGCAGGATGTAAGAAAGGTAAAGAGAGTTGTTCATGAACACCGCATGGTGGACACTTGGAGGATCATTCACCCCACTGACAGGGATTACTCCTACTTTTCACACGTACATCACACATTTTCTAGGATAGATTATTTCTTTATAGATCATACACACTTACATAATTTATTGGAAGCCATAGTAGGGAACATTACTTGGTTGGACCATGCCCCAATATTCCTTAAACTCACACTCCAGAGAGAGACCCATAGAGCCTTTTCCCAGCTTGAAAAAGAAATCCTTGACTATGTGGCGCTTAACAACACAGGGGATGTCTCCAAATTAACAGTATGGGAAGCTCATAAATGTGTTCTTAGAGGCCACTGCATAAAACTGGGGACATACCTTAAACAGCAAAGGGAGGCCTATAGAGACAAACTTCTCCTTAAGATACACTCCCTAGAAGCCCTCCACACGCAGTCCCTCTCTCCTGATACCCTTATAGAATTAGTGGAAGCCCAGAAGTCCCTTCTGGATCTACTAAACATTCAGACCAGGTGCGCAGCCCAGTAGTGCAAGAGCAGGTATTATCGATGGGGAAATGCCGGATGTTGGCAAGAGCTTTGCGAGTAGAGTGAACCCATACCTTTATTCCCTCTATTAAAAACAGTCAAGGCAATATTCAAAATTTAGACTCCCAAATTGCATCAACTTTCCATAAATACTATTCTGACCTATATAATCTTCAGCCTCGTAAAACCCCCTCATCCAACCTCGATAAGGAAACCCAGATTCGTGACTACCTTGTCAACTGTGGTTTTCCCAAGCTTTCGGAAGATGTAATAGCTTCTCTAGAAGCTCCCTTTACCATCCAAGAATTGGAAATCGCAATTAAATCTTCCCCCAAGCCCTGGCCCCGACGGGTTTTCTATTTCCTACTATAAGACCTATCAAAAACACCTTGCTCCCCTCATGGTTGCAGCCTTTAATTGTATCACAGATGTGACCAAATTCTCCCCTCAATCACTGTCGTTTCATATTACCATTATCCCAAAGGAAGGCAAGGACCCTAATATCTGTGCTAGTTACAGACCTATTTCCCTGAATGCAGACTTGAGGCTCTATGCGAAGCTCTTGGCCAATAGGCTGCAGCCTTTTGTTGAGTCCATGCACCCCAAAAAGTACCATGTGCGTAAGTACACAATTATACGCAATAGTTACCCAAAATCACCACAGAGACGAAGATGCGGTCCAACCCACAAAAGCGTGTTTTATTCGGCAGGGAAAAGGTAAACAGCAAGGTACGACACAACAGCAGCGTGACCAACTAGCAGGCAAGACGTTCAATCCAGAAGCCTTCTCAGGGAGAGTGATACAATGTCTAAAAGTGTCCTTTTATGTCCAAAGATGAAAGGGTTCGCCGAATGTCCGCTTGATTGGAGAGATCTCAATCCTTCTTCGGTTCCTGGCTTGTCATTGGTCCTGGGGTCTTCCATTGTTCTTCTCATCAGCATATCACACAATCATACACATTTCTTATTCTAACCTAGTAATGCTCATATTCTACTGCCGCTACATGCGGTCTCTTAGCGACTAAGCTAACAATATGGGTTATGATTTTATCTACCCTGAGACTATAAATATGACATGGTTATTTCAATCATTCGCTGGTTTGTGGTTATTAGTTGATTATTCCATCTACAAAGATAAAGCACAGTTTTAATAAATAGGAACGCATTTATACATTAAATATGAACAAGTCCTACATGAATGTGAGTGTGTCAGTGTTTTTATTAATGCGTAATTTTGAATATTAGAAAAGCCCGTGAAAGCGTGAACGCGCGTCATGGCACACGCCTATATTCGCGTTCGTCCGTGTTCACATTTTCCCGCACTTTTGCGGTCCTTTGTTAAGTAGCTATGCAGAGATTGTTTATTATATTTCTTTTTAGTTATAATGTTTTCATTATGTTTCGACAGGCCACCTTTCGATAGACCCCTCAATCTATCGACCTAAACTCTCTCTAATGGTGGATTATAAAATACAACATTATTGGTTAATTCTATGCTCTCTGTCACATTCATAACCAATTCCGTTTTCTTCCCATTGCATCTTATTATTCCTTGAACACATTTCATACTTAGCACAATAATCATGATAACACCCATTAACAGTTTAATCACCCCAATAGCTAGTGCTTTAGCCCAGTCCCCTTATCCCGAGAACCAATTTATGGGGTTCAACTATGACACTCATTCTGCTACTTCCTCTCCTAGACTGGACAGAGATATATTGTGAGACCTACGGAACTCCCATTTCAATTGAAGGATTTCATCCATTTTACGGTCTATTACTTCATGCGGGTCCTCAGTATTATTAGTGATGTAGGTGCAGCACTTAACTCCAAACTGGGTGGCCAGAGTGACACAATAACCTCCTGTGACAACTGTCAAGTAATTTAAAACCATTCTATGCTGTGTCAACTCCTTTTTATAGGCCTGTAATTCTATACCTGTATACCGAAAGGTATTGTCGTACATGTCAGTAATGTTATCAATTAAATTTGCTAAGGCGTGGATGCACTTGTAATTAAGGGTACCTCTAGCAGTTCTTGTGAAGTCTATGGCTACTAAAAATTGAAATCCGGTTGACTCATTTATCAAATCTGTAGCCACAGGTTTACCTTGGTGTGGCGCACTTCTCTTATATCTGTGTTCATAAGGAACATGCACATAAGGAGGGGGACTAGATCTATGTACATTAAGCATAGTCTCGTGTGATATGGTCAGTACTTCAGGTACTATCCTACCCAAAAAACATTACCCTTGGGAATTAGGGGTCAGCCACTTATAGGCTTGTCTCCCACAAATATAGTACATGTCATCTGGGAGAATAAAGGGAACATTATGATGTAACAAGACTTGACATAATTCACCTATGAAACTCCCTTTACGCAGTGCCTTCATTTGTGTTTTGCAATTATTCTCACGTACTATATTTTTACAATATTCAGGATGAACATTTCCCACAGCTATTTTTGTTGTGTTGATTCACCAACCTAGTGTTTGGAAACCTTTCCGGTTTCTGACCTCTTATACTCTTTTAGTCAGTATGGGCTCACTATCAGCTCTTACGGAGTATACCATTGTATGATTATGCCATACGGCTTCCCAATAACTTAGCCATATGGCTTCCCAATAACCTAACCTCATATGGCTTGTAAAATTAATACACATTAGGGATTTATCTGTGGAATATTGCCTAAGTCTAAGACTAGGGGATCCGGAAGCATTACATTTTTCGGTTAGTGGCCTCCCACCCCATAAATGAAGTAGCTCAGAGTTATTTAAAGGGACTGGAATCAGACCTAAATTATCTTGTCTCTGAGGTACATGGGAGCATACCCAACATTTACTATGGTTTAAGACCTTCCCCACTAAAGCAGGATAATGATCTAAGGGGCGTACCTTGGTCACTTTCAATCACTTTTGGTATACAAAACCTGCAAACGAATTCTTGGACCTGCTTCTTTGCAGTGAAAGTAGCAGTGTTGGATGCAGCCGGGTAAGCTTCTACCCAGTGAGAGAACATGTCAACACATACCAAAACATATTTTAAATTCCTACAAGGTGGCAACTATATAAAATTAATTTGTATTACCTGGAAAGGACCCTCTGTTGGCGGTATGTGTGATGGTTCTACAGGAATGGACTTACCAACATTTTTCCTTAGGCATATAAGACACGACTTAACTTTCTTATCCGCCATTCCAGAAAATCCTGGTGCACACCAGTAGGATCTTACCAATCTGCTTATACCTCCCCTCCCCAAGTGGGTCAGACCATGTGCTGCTTCAGTTAAGGCAGGGAGATATGCTCTGGGAGCCACTGGCTTTCCTTGTCCATCCTTCCAAAGCCCTGTGAGCTCCTGTTCACATCCTTTTGCCTTCCAGACGGCCTTTTCCTGTGAGGAACACAATTGCTGCATTTCTATTAATTTCTGCATAGTTAGAGATTCAAATACCATTTATTTGTCAAATTTTACATTTTTCAGTGTCACAACAGCACCTGCTTCCTTAGCAGCTTCATCAGCTCTTTGATTTCCTAATGACACTGTGTCCATTTCGTATGTATGTGCTTTGCATTTGATAACTGCAACCTGTGCATACCTTGAATCCGTATAGATGTTAGCAATTTTTCCTTCTGCTAGTTCACATGACCTTCTCAAAGCTACAAGTTCTGCTACCTGTGCTGAGTGTGGTGGTCCTAAAGGTTCAGCTTCTATTATACCTTCATCATCTACTATGGCATAACCAGTACACAATTCACCTGTGTCAGTCTGTCTATGACAACTCCCATCCGTGTAAAAGATCACACCATCTATAGGGGAATCCCGTATGTCAGGTCTTGCAGTAAAAGTCTGATTAAGATAGTCCATACAGTCATGAGTGCCGCTAAATCCAGTCGTTTCCAGATACCCGTCCACCCTTTGTGCATCATGAGGCACATACTGCAAATATGAAGCTGGTTTTAGCGTATTACACCTTTTAATTGTGATATTAGCGGGTGCCATAAGCTCCAATTCCCATCTCATAAACCGTGCAGAGGAGACGTGTCTAGTCTGAGCAGAATTCAACAGGGCAGATACAGCATGTGGTACATGAACAGTCAAATCGTGGCCTAGTACTACATCTTCACTTTTACTCACCAGAAGAGCGGCAGCCGCCACTGCTCTGAGACAAGTTGCGAGTGATTTAGCTACAGTGTCTAGCTGGGCACTGTAGTACTCCACTGGTCTATTAGCATCTCCATGCTTTTGTGTCAGAACCCCTGCCGCAAAACCAACAGCTTCTGTGCAAAATAGGTCAAAAAGTTTAGTATAGTCAGGGATTCCAAGAGCTGGAGCTGACATTAAACCTTCCTTTAGATTTCTAAAGGCTAGCTCTGACTCTTCTGTGTGTATTACACGGTCAGGCTTAGAACAGAGATTAGCTCCTGTAGTGCTAATGCTAGTATGGAGAACCCAGGAATCCAATTCCTGCAATATCCAGACGCCCCTATAAATGAACAAACTTGCTGTTGGTTTTACGGAAGTGTCATTTCTTGTATAGCTTTGATTCTGTCCTCTGTCAGATGTCTTAACCCTTTGGTGAGGCAGTGTCCCAAGTACTTGACTTTGTTTTGACATGGTTGCAACTTTTCCTTTGATACCTTGTGTCCTGTTTGCGCGAGATGAAACAACAATTCTTAAGTATCATGCAATGATGCCTCAAAAAATTCTGAACATAGCAACAAATCATCTATGTACTGTATCAAAACCGACCCATTACTGGGTTGAAAAGATTGCAAGCAATCATGCAAAGCCTGTGAAAAGATACTTGTCAATAAAACCTTGGGGTAACCTTGTCCATGTGTTCTGTAATCCTTTGAACGTAAATGCAAATAGATATTGGCAATCAGGATGTAAGGGAATGGAGAAAAATGTAGAACATAGGAAAATTACGGTAAAATCAGTAGAGGTTGCAGGAATTTGCATTAATATTACAGCTGGATTGGGTACCACTGGGAACTGACTCTCTACCACCTTGTTAACACGAGTCTAAACCCCACCCCTCCCCCCAACCTTCTTGACTGGAAATATGAGACTATTAGTTATGCTAGAGGTGCGAATCAGAATCCCTTGTTGCAATAACTGTTCCATGACAGGAAGAACACCTACTTCTACCTCAGGTTTTGAAGGATACTGGAGTATTTTTGGTACTTGCCTACCACTTTTTAGAGTTACCATAACGGGTGATACATTAGCCATTAATCCAGTGTCCTGCCCATTCTTGGTCCACAGATGACTAAATAGTTGTGACAACATTTCCTCTACTTGAGCTGGGAACTGCATTTTACCAGGGGAAAGAACCATTAACTTAGGAGGAGCCTCCAACATGTTCTGAACTTCCTGTGCATGTGGCCCTGGAATATCCAAGAACACACCATTAGGAGTACAATAAATTACACAAACCATCTTACACAGCAGGTCCTGTCCGAGTAGATTGGTAGGAGCTGATGCTGCAAGGAGAAAAGAATGTT
Organism: Limnodynastes dumerilii; assembly: GCA_011038615.1. NCBI lineage: Eukaryota > Metazoa > Chordata > Amphibia > Anura > Limnodynastidae > Limnodynastes > Limnodynastes dumerilii. Next base: position 14,984 of record WWET01005637.1, read on the forward strand.
TAGTGTGCAAAGGACCAACTGTAACATCTGCAGGTGCAGTTAGGGGATACTGTTGCACCTCCCCTGAGACTCCCACTGCGTGTATGGTTTTCCTAGTTATGGGTAAAGCAAGAGGAGAAGTTAGTACAGATCTGGCCGCCCTTGTGTCCACAAGAAAAGTTTGATTAATGTCTGTAATTTTGACCTCTACATTAGGCTCCTCATTTGGGCCGCTAATCAATCCTATCTGCATGAGATCACAGGTATGACCTGACCCTCATTGGTTTTGGGGACTAGTTTCCTGATCCCTTCTGGCTTGAGCTACAGCAATGTCCACTCTCCTTTCATCAAACCTGTTGTCATCCCCTTCCCTGCGCCTATAAGGCCCCTGTTGTGGTGGTCTCCAATTGTTATTGTTATACCCAGTATGACCTACATTCCTCCTACAGCTTGTGGCTTTATGCCCCAGTTGACCACACTTAAAACATTTGAGAGACTGTCTTTTTCTTTCATTTTATGTCCCGCCATGTGTCATGTGTGAATGTGTGTGTGTTTGTGGTTGCAGGGTTTGTATACTCAATGTCATTAGCTGTTCAGACCGCCTCTCCTTCCTTTTACTTACAATTCTCTCATGTGATACTACCAATGATCTGATCCTGACTACATCTAAGTCCGGCTACTCTGGTTCCTTTTCTTTACTGTATCCAGAAATCCAGTCATCAATACTGAGACTGCCAGTTCTTTGTGATGGGGATTAACTTCAATATCTTCAATTCCTGTGTATTTTATCATTTCTACCAGGGCCCTTTGAATGTAATCACCTACACTTTCATTATCCTTGTTTTATAGTGAAGAGTCTTTGCCATTCTACATATACAGGGAATTTTATGCTAAGTTGTTTACAAATATTATCAATATTTGTGTAATTGTCAGCTTCCGTTAAAGGCCTGTCTTCTTCAATTAAACAAGCTTTGAAGAAATCTGCAAAATCAGTGCTAGGAGGCATACAAGCTCTAAGAATCACACGCCAATCCTTGTTAGTGAGTTCATGTGCATTTCCCACATCTCTAATGTACTTCTGACCCCTGGCCAAATCTTTAGTGGGATTTGGGAACTCAGTTATCATGTGACGCAATTCAGTCCTAAACCATGGGATGTGCATTGTGACTGTTTGCACAGGCACAACCCCTTCAGCATCTGCATGCCCAGCAGGCACATTGAGTGTGCACACTGGGTATACCCCTTCACATCCTAAACATTTCCTATGCCTACCATCAAAGTCTACACATTTAGAGTCTTTGTGGGTAATTGACCTAGTTAAATGTGCTGGTGTTTCATTCACAAATATGTTTGTAGATTGCGTATTTTCACTAATAGATGCGTGGGTAGATGAAGCTATAACAGTATGTGTAGGGGGCGTACTATTGGGTATATATGCGTGCATACTAATGGCATCTGGTATTGCAGTAGATGTGACCGCCACTTGGAGTGAAGCAGTAGCAGCAACTACAACAGGTGTTGCTGAGACTTGTGGTGCCACAGCCGCAGCACCATGTGTCCCAGCACTGGGCCTATTCCGATTAGCATGAGTGTGTAACACATGTGTAAGTGCAGATATTAAAGTAGAATCATCTTCCTTACCACTATCCCCACTGTCTATTTTACCCAATTCCTTTTCTAACACAGGATATAATCTAGATTTCAGAGAGCTTTCGCGTCAAAGTTTACCCTCGTGCAGCCACAAAACAAAACTTTTCATATATTTTATAAATTTAGATTTAACTCTACAAATTTGAACACTTAAATTATTCAGAATGTCTTCGTCGAAACGTCCAATGTTTGGAAACCTTCTCTCACATGACTTAGTCAATTTGACCCAATGACTACAATACTTAGTAGCTACAATACCATATTTTCTATTCATTATAAACAAAGCCGACCCCTCCGGCATTTCTAGTCTTACCATGTCTGCAATGACCCTTCTGCTCACTCCATTTCGAGTCAATCCGCTACCCATATTCAAAAACTGTCTAACTATTATGGGTATATCTTACTGCACAATATGTACTCTAAGAATACATAAGGGTAACAATTTACCAAAAAGTCCAATAACACAGCGTACACAAATACCCGCTATCAGAGTGCATCAAAAATAGCGTTATTTCTTTCTACTGCGCAAATCAAGGAAACACTACCGGATTTCTCAATTAGCCTGTCGGCGGAGAATAAAAACCAAAATCACTACACCAGCTTCTTCAATTTCCTAGAGTAAAAGAATCTCCACCAAAGATAACTAGCTTCTAGTGGTCCAGGAAAACAATCATTTCAACCACAGTTTTTTTGTCCACATTTCATAAAACTCAATAAAACTTCAATATAACTTCAATAACTTATATACAATATAATAATTCCAGTAATTTTGTTTCCAAAGCACCAAAGTTTACAGCTTCTGATTCATAAATTATAGGGAAAACAAAAGGTCCTAGCTTTGTGGCGACAATAGGATAAAAACACGTGCTTTTGCGCGGCAAATGCGACCACAAATGTACTGATAAACCTACACCTTGTAATTAACCCCGCCTATACCAACGTGTAATTATGTACTCATATACGACTCCATCAGTAAGTTTCCTACCCCTACTATACAGTGCTCGATAAACTGACACTAGGCACAAAATATTAGCAAATAAAAATAAAAAAAGACACATTTACTTAAAATACCCTCCACCCTTTGTCAGTGAAACAAGCACTGTGAGAAGTCAGGAAAATACCTCCACTCGACGAGCCCCCAAAGAGTCAGTGTACCCCAAAAAGTACCATTTGCGTAAGTACGCAATTATATGCAATAGTTACCCAAAATCACCACAGAGACGAAGATGTGGTCCAACCCACAAAAGCGTGTTTTACTCGGCAGGGAAAAGGTTAACAGCAAGGTACAGCTTCAAACGACACAACAGCAGTGTGACCAACTAGCAGGCAAGACGTTCAATCCAGAAGCCTTCTCAGGGAGAGTGATACAATGTCCAAAAGTGTCCTTTTATGTCCAAAGATGAAAGGGTTCGCCGAATGTCCGCTTGATTGGAGAGATCTTAATCCTACTTCGGTTCCTGGTTATCATTGGTCCTGGGGTCTTCCATTGTTCTTCTCCCGGAGGGTCATTAGCATATCACACAATCATACACATTTCTTATTCTAACCTAGTAATGCTCATATTCTACTGCCGCTACATGCGGTCTCTTAGTGACTAAGCTAACAATATGGGTTATGATTTTATCTACCCTGAGACTATAAATATGACATGGTTATTTCAATCATTCGCTGGTCTGCGGTTATTCGTTGATTATTCCATCTACAAAGATAAAGCACGGTTTTAATAAATAGGAATGCATTTATACATTAAATATGAACAAGTCCTATATGAATGTGAGTGTGTTTATTAATGCGTAATTTTGAATATTAGAATATTATTGGTCCAGCCTGCACCCATAGGATCCTGGCACTTTACCATTACCCTTCTGCTCAAATCAGAATCAATGGAGGCCTATCCAAAGCATTCTGTATCTCTAACGGGATGAGACAATTGTCCTATGCATGGAGGCCTTGGGGTGTGCCATCCGGAAAAATCCTGACATTCAGGGCATTAAAGTTCAGAAGTCCAAATTTAAACTGGCGCTATTCATGGACGACCTCTTAGCCACAATTATTAACCCGCTAGTTCCCCCCCCCCCTAGCCTCATGCAAGAGTTTGACTGTTTTAACCTCTTATCAAACTTTAAAATAAATTTTGACAAGTCAGTTGCTTTGGGAATAAATCTAGCCCAAATGCCCTCCAGAGAGCCTTCATATTTAAATGGCACCCCTTCCAGTTTAAATATTTGGGGGTAATCCTCACCAGAGACCCCTCTGATCTTTTCCAGGCTAACTTTCCTCCCCTACTCAAGAACATCAAAAAAGATCTCCGCTCCTGGTCCAACAAGGACTTTTTCTGGTTAGGGAGGGTCACTATCATAAAAATGTCAATTTCAGGAGGCGCAGGGAGTCCTGGGGGAGTTTGTCTGGCAGGGTAAAAAAGCCAGATATTCTATGGCAATACTCATAAGGAAATAAGACTGTGGTGGACTCCAACTACCATTTTTGAAGGGCTATTATTGGGTTACTATGTTAACAAGAATCTTGGAGTGGTCCCAACCTGGGAAATTTAACCAATGGTCCGCCCTAGAGAATCTTCACTCCCCTGCTCCTCCCCACCTCTTACCTTGGCTTCCATCCATACCGCGCTCAAATCACCCAACCATCAATCCGACGCTCCAGTGTTGGAGATATCTTTGTAGCAAAACAGATATTTCTTACTTTATGGGCTGATTACTGACCTTTTTTTCACAGGTCCCCTGCATTTTGTGGAGGTCTGGGAAAAAGATATTCCTGGAGTTCTTGACGAGGAAGCCTGGACGAAGGTCTTTCAAGTGACTCAGGTTTGCTCACCCAGTGTAGCAGCCCATGAGACACAATATAACATTTTGTCTAGGTGGTATAGAGTTCCTTCTTGGCTGCACAAGATCTCCCCCACCATTTCGGCCTCTTACTGGCATTGTGACTTTCATGCATATATGGTGGTCTTGTTCAAAAATAATTCCCTACTGAAATAAAATCTTCAACCTATCTAAACTCATTACACACAATGAAGTTCCGACTTCTCCTGAATTCTGGCTCCTCTCCTTCTCCGACATGTCAATATCTCACTATAAAAAATCACTCCTCAAGCATCTTTACAACACTGCAAAATCTGTGATCCCAAGACATTGGAAGTCTGACCAGCCACCATCCATCTCAGAATGGTTCCAGCACATGGATAACTACATATCCATACCGCGCTAAAATCACTCCTCAAGCATCTTTACAACACTGCAAAATCTGTGATCCCAAGACATTGGAAGTCTGACCAGCCACCGTCCATCTCAGAATGGTTCCAGCGCATAGACTACTACATGTTGATGGAAAACATGCTCTTTTCCTCCCCCCGAGCAGGCTCAGATATTTGCAGCAACCTGGCTATACTGGCTGGAATTTAAGTCCTCCCCCTTCCTACATCCCGCCTGCCTCTCCACCTCCAACCGATTAAGGAAATTTAAATAACCCTGCTCTACCAGCCTAAGTTACTCCTTCCCCCTATAAACACACAGGTGTCCTAGGGCGACTTCTCTATCACTAACTAACTAAAAAACAAGCATTCCCCTCCTTCTGTTTTTCCCTGTCTTTTATGTTGTCTTAGTCGTTTGTCTGTCTGTTCTTCTGTGTATAAGAAGTATAAGTTTAATATGTCTGAGCAGAACCTCAGTGCCAACTCTTATCTACACAACCTGCATACACTTTATATAAAAAAAAAAGGGAGAAATGCTTGATTTGTTGGTAATGTGAGATGCAATGCAATGTTATATTGTCCTATTCTGTCTTTGCGACATGCTCACCCGCCTCTCTGTTGTTGAGCACTGTACTGTTAAATGAAGCTAATACTAAATAGAGCCCTTTGTCTTAGGGCTCTTCGTGTGTTATTATATATGGATTCTCTCCTCTGACTTCATAAATTCTTTCTATCACACACAGTTTTGAAGTTATGGTCTCTTTAGAAGATGATATTGTGGTATATGACCTGTTTATAGAAGGAGACCTGTTTAGGCAGGCCTTTATTACAGCTGGGTCAAGTGAGTCTGGCAGGGTAAGGTTTGATCATCAGGTTTTAAACCAGTGTTTTCAGTAAGAAAGAGCCAGATCCAGGGCTTATAATAAAACAGGTGAAAAGGGGACGAAAATTTAAATTGTGAAACCAGAATTAGAATGAAGAGGTTACGTTTCTTAGCTCAACTCTATTTTATAGATTAAACATAAAGCCATGCAGTATTTGAGTTTTATGTGCAAAAGTAAAGTATTTTCCCTCAATTCAAAAGATTTAAAATTATTTAGCACCCCTTAAATTGCAAAAAGGTTTAACTGAGCTGTACCATTGCACCTGTTTTGCTCTTATTCCCAAACTCTGAATCAGCCCCTAAACCTTTTTAGTCTTTTTTTAAATGTAAAAAGTACATGTCTTGTATTTTTATATCATTGTCATTTGACCTTTTTTTTTTACATGTATTTTTATTTGCTGCTAAAGGAACACATGTTACATTTTTATTCTTGTATTAACGGTAAGCCTGGATTTAGAAAATAAACACCTGTGTTATATAAAGAAAATATGTTTCATTAACTTATTCTCTTACTTTTGAATAAATTAAAAAATCTAACTAATTTAAAATGTCTCACAATTAAGTGAAGTGACCTTTAATACAGCAAGTAACACACTGTACAGGAACTGCTTATACTGATAAATTAATGAAGTTGTTGTTCAATGACCATTAAGTTGTCCTATTGTTTATAGTAAATGAAGTGCATACGATTATTAGGTGTACGTTTGTGTTCTTGATTTGTTTATACTGATGATGGACCAGATTCAGATTTTAGCGGGGGATCCCTGAAGAAAGTTTGCCATAAACTGAAACGTTGGATTCATGCCTAACTGAGTATCTGTATTATTTATGAAGTCGGCGAGTGCAGTACATCAAATCTCCAATTGTATACATCGTGCCTCACGGCACTAGTACGCGCATCACCGCAAGTTACATTGATTATTAAGGAAGTGCCTTCAAGATTGATATTTATATATATAT